>JAPDOI010000153.1:970000-1132500 GCA_029168955.1 Aplectana chamaeleonis
AAGCTAGACCGTTCCTTTAATCACCTGCTATTTAGAGGCAGAGTTAACGATAAATCTTGTTTTCAGTGTGAAACACTACGCTGGCTGATGCTGGAGTGGATAGGGTCGAAGAAAACAGCAAAAACTGTCCAGAAATCTATAAAAACAGCGGCGAATCGAAGATTTTGTTAGCCCAGTACGTCTGTTTAGCCCGCCCCGCCCTCGCCCCCTCCCCCATTCTGACGAGCTTGTGGCGCCGCGGACGTTTCATATGACAGATTACCAAGGAACTTCGCCACGTGCAGCCAGATCGATTAGCGCACATTTCATCATGAGCGCGCCCTTGCGCAAAATAGCAGAGGGCGTAGGCCCGTCCGCGTCCTGAACCTGCAAGTGGGTTAGAAACCGCTATTTTACTTTATTCGACTGGGGCACCTCCCATGGTGTTCGCCCGCATCAGAAAGCTGATGAATGCTTTCTAGTCAACTCTGGCACGTCCATCTGAACTCAGATTTTGCTACGGACATTTGCGAAAAAGTTATAGCCTGTCAAAATTCTTACTTCCCGCCTTTTTTTTTTCATCAAGAACGCGTTTGGTGTTCGCGAAATCAGGAAACGGACCTCATTCTTGTGGTCAGCGCCCGAAACTACTCCACTGAGCAAATTTCGGGTGAAGAAACTTTTTCCAAATTTTGCACAGACTGATAGCATTTGAACTTGTGCGGATTTACGGTTGGGCGCTTATTTATACCTCTGGAATCGTTTAAAAAGTTCCGCAGATTTTACTCAAAAATCCTTCCAGATGAGTTATTTGGGACACTTATCACGAATATGGGGTTTTTTGTTGATTTTCAGAAGTTTTTGACTTGATTCGTTCAAAGCTCCCGATCGGGGGAAAATCTGACGGCAAATCGCGACGTTTGCCGATCTCGGAGTGCTACGATAGATATGGCTCAAATTGCTGCTCTGGGGTTATTTCCAGTGCTCAGCACGAATCTGCCAACCGTTTATCGGGGTTTTCGATAGATTTTGATAGATTATAGTAGGTTACGGTGGGTACACCGTAGCTTGGCCAAAGTCTCAGATCTGCCACAAAATTTCTCTATGGGTGTTATGTGGGACGCCGAACACAAATTTGAGGTCTACTTTCTGATTTCAAAGGTAGATATTAAGGTAGAAAAAGCGGTGCTATTTGGGGATAAACGACCTACTGAAGAATACAATGAACTTAGCAATTGCTCGGGCATGACCTACCGCTCTGTTGGTCACATTGAACAGTTCAGTGCATTTGAAAAAAAACTAAGTCATTGGACGGCTTAGAGGGCGAGTCCGTTCTTCCTAGTTGGTGCCATTGAAGCCTCCCGACGCTTGTCGGGGTGAGCTAATCGCGGAAACTCGAATACCGGCGACAGGCCTTATTTCCGTGACGGGCCAGCCGATGGAGGACCAATGTCACATCCCATGGTGGTGGCTCATAACACTCGTATAAAAGCTACGGCGTCCGCGGGAGCCGACGAGCACTCACAAAGCCCGATGAGTGGGGAAAGCATGGGAGGGTCGGTAATACAAGGACGGCATCAGAGGGCAGCTAAGCTAGTCCAGAAACCCAGCAACGTTGGAAAGCACGCTTTGCAACGCTGAACGTAGGAACGTTGTCAGGCCGCTCGCGTGAATTAGCAGCCGCACTCGAGCGTCGACGAATTAATTTATGTGCAGTGCAGGAAACAAGATGGTCCTGAAGCAAGTCGAAGGACATTGGCTGTGGATTTAAAGTCATATACAATGGGAGCCCAAGGACTAGAAACGGCGTAGGAATAACTGTTTCGCAACGATTACGGGATTCTGTTGCTGAAGTGCAGCGTTTTGATGACCGACTAATGAAGATCATTATCGTAGTGAAAAGCGACGGTACCACGAATTTTCGGTATACGCTCCACCACAAACCGGATGTGCTGACCGAATGAAGGACGAATTTTGGGCACTGTTGCACGATAAAACCGCAGAAATACCATCAGAAGACACCATAATTGTCGCGGGTGATTGGAATGGTCATGTCCGCTCGAGGAAGTACGGGCACAGCTGGCACGGAGGTTTTAGATATGGGACGCGGAATGATGACGGCGAGCGCATTTCTCGAGTACGCAGACTCGAACGACCTGGTCATTACGAATACGAAGTTTCAGAAGCGCTCATCACATCTCATATCTTTCTGCAGCGGTAACAACACAACACGGATAGACTTCATTCTGGTTTGCCGTCATGAGCAATGTCTTGTTACTGATGCCAAGGTCGTGCCTTTAAAACGATAGCCTCGCAACATCGACTGTTAATCTGCACGATAGAAGATTGCGCCGCCAAAGCAGAATCATAGTGAAAGCTGTGGGCCGGCGCGTGTCAAGTGGTGGCGACTCAAAGAAGACGAGCGGGCTATGGTGTCTAACATCCAACTCCCTCCAGTTACGACCGTAGAGGAAACGTGGCAAAATGCAACCTCGCTGATACTAGATGGGGCACGCTCGAAGCTGGGATTGACGATACCTGGCCGCCGCAAAATCGACAAGCAGACGTGGCTCTGATCGGACGAAGTGAAGTCAAAGGTACGCGAGAAGAAGCGGCTTTATCACGCCTTCCTTAACAACACGACGGCAGACAATTGGCGGAAGTACACTGAAGGGAAGAGGGCTGCGGAACAAGCCGTGGCCTTAGCCAAGGCCGCTCACTATAGAGAGGCCCATCAAAAACTCAACACGAGTACGGTGAACGCATTCTCTATCGGCTGGCAAAGTCACGTCATAGGCAAACCGAGGATGTGGGGAAGTTTTATGGTATAAACGACGAAGGAGGTCAACTGCTGATGGACCGCAAAGTGTGTGATGGAACGATGGCGCGACTATTTGGGGAAATGTGTTCACAAGAACTTGAACATTCACCTGTACCCAAGATTGTGCCAATTTATGGTCCCCTACGGCCGATTTCCGTCGAAGAAGTTGAGGCGGTGTTGAAGCGCATGGAGACGGGCAAGGCTACTGGTGTGGACGATGTGGCTGCGGAAGTGTGGAAGTCGAGACACTGGAATACCGCTCGCTGGATCACACAATTCTTCAAACAAATCTTCGAAGAAGAAAATGCATGGTGATTGGCATCAAAGCACGACGATTCCTATTTGGGAAAAAGAAAGGCAGCCCCGCCAACTAAGCAAACTATCGGCCTATTCGCCTGCTCAGAACTTTTGAAACAGGTTGTTAACACGCTAAAACCACTTCGTTCGGTGCAAACACGTTATTCGCGTCTTGGTATGGTGCAAGCGAGCTTTCTCAGTGTAGACGACCCAGGAAGCACCGAGCAAGCAGCCTTACTGGGGGTTTCCGATGCGTTCCAGCAGCTTATTGTACAGTGTTAACCAGCTCACTGACACAACGTTCCGTGCAAGCCTCCTTATCGTGGATCGGTAGGGTGCGAACCAGCTTCGGTTCCGTGCAATCAGCCTTAGGCACGTAACGCACCGTGCAAGCAGCCTATGGGAGTTGCCGAACCGTTCCAGCAGCTTCGCACGGAGTTGACACACGCTATCTTTGCAGGTGCGACTCGGCTCTACCACAGCAATGCCTGCCCATCGATTCGCCTTTTTGCTTCGTTCATTAGCAGTCAAGGGGTTTCCTTTTCATTTCTCTCTCTCTGATGTTGATGTTTTTAGAATGTTTAATGCCCTTTTTCGGCCTGATATAGCATAAGATATAGCACGGTAGATGAGTTGAACACAAAACTCAGATGTCAAGCTTTAAACATTTTAAAAACATCAAAATCACATCTTCCAAGGCCTCAGCTTAAAGGCAGTGTCCACGATGAAAATCTTTCTTCTGTATTTTGGCCTATCTTGAAAACGGTCCCATGCTGATTCCCAAAGATGTGTCCGAAATCGTACACGACCTTCTGTTATCAGAGTTATGGTCCCTCAAAAATTGAGCTAGGGAAGCATGGTGGACGAGTTTTCCCGAGGCTTGTAACTTCCGTCTTTGCAGCCGATGTATGCGAGCTGACATGAGTAAAGAGAGAAGTCGAGAATGAAGGGAAGAACGGGGCTTTAGTTCGAAAACCATCGCTCATTTCACGATTTCCAGTGTTGCTTCGTTCACGTCGAGAAACTCGACCGCGAGCGAAAGGGCTAGCGCGAGCGGACTTCGAAGCCGTATGGAGCTCTTTCTGGCTCGTTTTCGTTTGTTCTTTCGACCCCAGTGCTCCAATAAGACTCTGAACTTTCGATTTCCGTCCAAAATCCGAGGACGAAATTAATCGTGAACACTGCCTTAAAAGGCAGTGTTCACGATAATCTTCGATTTTGATATTAATCGCTAAACCGATTGTTTGGTGACCGGGTAGAACTTAAATGAAGAAGAAATCGAGAAAAACTAACCAGAAGCGCACCAAATCCTTTACTCTCACCCCACCTTTTTTATTCTCACTGGAACTGTTCATTGTGACAATGAAATCTTTTGTGGTTCCGTCTTTTGCAATTATTCTCTTTCTGTTGCTCCGTTCTCTCCTTCGGACCCCAACTAATACTGCTTTGCCTGAAATATTCTTCCATTTTTGATTAATCCCTTTTTTCACCGGTGACAACCACCGTGAACATGTTCATCCAATCGGACAACTGGTCATTCCATAGTAATACAGGAGAGTGGTGTTCGTCCATCCGTCCGTCCGTCCGTCCGTCCGTCCGTCCGTCCGTCCGTCCGTCCGTCCGTCCGTCCGTCCGTCCGTCCGTCCGTCCGTCCGTCCGTCCGTCCGTCCGTCCGTCCGTCCGTCCGTCCGTCCGTCCGTCCGTCCGTCCGTCCGTCCGTCCGTCCGTCCGTCCATCCGTCCGTCCGTCCGTCCGTCCGTCCGTCCGTCCGTCCGTCCGTCCGTCCGTCCGTCCGTCCGTCCGTCCGTCCGTCCGTCCGTCCGTCCGTCCGTCCGTCCGTCCGTCCGTCTGTCAGTCAGTCAGTCAGTCAGTCAGTCAGTCAGTCAGTCAGTCAGTCAGTCAGTCAGTCAGTCAGTCAGTCAGTCAGTCAGTCAGTCAGTCAGTCAGTCAGTCAGTCAGTCAGTCAGTCAGTCAGTCAGTCAGTCAGTCAGTCAGTCAGTCATTCAGTCAGTCAATCAGTCAGTCAGTCCAGTCAGTCAGTCCGTCATTCCGTCGGTTTACGGTGTGCGTTCTGTAATTGCAGACTTTTGTGTTTCACAAGGGTTACGCCCAAAAGAACCGAACGGGACGTCGAAGAAAGTGAGCGGGACCCCAGCGGCAGTGAGCCCAACGCCGAAGAAGTTGTACGGGACATATGTAAGAGTGCGCCGGACGCCATAGAAAGTGTGCGGGACCCATTTAGGAGTGCGCCTGTAGAAAGTGTGCGCGACCTCAGGGGGAGTGCTCTGGATGCCGTAGAAAGTGTGCGGTTCTACGTAGCAATGCGCAGGACGCCGCAGAAAGAAGCATGTCTTCGAAACGAGCTCGAGAACGCTAATTCACAGGATTTGCCGCACTTCGGATTGATTTTGTGTGCGTGCACAACAGAACCAGATTTATTGCTTTTTTCGCTATAATTTGCCGCTGTCCGCCTTTCCATGTGTCAACACGTGCGGCAGGCAACCTTAATGTCTACAACAAAATATATTGGGACAAAATAATTCCTGAGCCTTTTAATTATCAAGTTGTCTCAGGACAAGTTGATAGTTTCCGCCATGGGGGGAAATTCGGGGGTCTGGGGGCGAAGCCCCATGTCAGCCGTCAGGTGGGCGGAGCCGGCTGGACGGTTGGTCCATGTTATAGAATAGTATCACTGAAATACGACGTTTTAATGCATTTCTCGCCGTTTCTTCGTAATTTTGATTAGGTGTGATACAATCGATTGTATCACACCTAAAAATGGGTCTTCAAAGACCGTTTTTAACCGGCTAAAAGAATGCAATTGATTACTCAGGTCCGTGACTCGGTTTTCCGCACATTGTAGCAACGCGAAACTCCCTAATTTAAATTTCGTTAAAGCCTCGAGTCCTGTCTGATATCTGAGTTCTGCGTTCGACTCAGCTACCTTCTGATATCTCCTTAATTCATTCTTCCCCCAGTAAGACAGTTGTTATTGCGAGTCTTCTGAGATAAACATATGAGAAATAGATGTTGTTACGTGATTCATAGAGTGGGTAAAAGGCGAACTTCATTTATCTTCATGTATCTGCGGTTATGATCAAGGTAGAATTTGACTCATAGACAGTATAAGGTAGCGGTTCCGTGGTATTCGAATTCGAAATGTATTGGTAGTCGAAAAACTAATCATCGTATTTTTTATGCGCTGCTAGCACAAGGTATTTCAACTATCCTCTTTTCGATGGACGTACCATGGGGTTTCCCTCTCTACATCTGCATAAGGTGAGATTCCGCTCGCTTCGCTCATGATTCCGCATGCTTTGGCGCATGGTCCTCATTCTACTCCTTCCGCCTATCGTAAGGTTCCGCTTGCTTGGTATTAACCTCCGCTTGTTTAGCGTTAGCTTCTGCTTGCTTTGCGTTAGCTTCCACTCGCTCATTGTTAGCTTTTGCTTGCTTTCCGTTAACTTCCGCTCGCCCAGTGTTAGTTTTTAATTGCTTCGCGTTTGCTTCCGCTCGCTTCGATGCATGGTTCCAATCGTTCCCCTACCTAACGTAAGGTTCTGCTTGCTTGGCGTTAGCTTCTGCTTGCTTCGCGTGTTAACTTCTGCTGGCTTCGCGTTCGGTACGGGGACAATCCGTTACTAGCGTATTGCGTGTTAACAGCTTGTTTCAAAAGTTCTGAGTGGGCCCGAAGCAAACCCCCCTGATGTTGCGAACTCAGACCTGCCTCCGCGCCATCAGCATGTGGCTCACGTCCCGGCAGCCAAACGTGAGTGCCTTCCTATCCTAATGCATGAGGGCAGTGACAGATAGTGACAGCGGAGGCAGTCATTTGCCAGTGGTATGTAAGCCACCTATGGACGTGAGGTAGGCGCTGAGGTCCATGTTGGCGGCGCGATGTGCGAGACAGTGAGCGAAATAGCGCGCACAGCCACGAGAGGCACCAGCTGCGATCTCGGTCATGGGTGGGGTATGACCGAGATGGTGACGGCGTGGAAAAGATAATACGCTCCAGTGACGAACACTATTCGGATTTGACCACCTCTATTGAGATGTAAGAGCAGATTCAACTAATGCAATGATTGCGTGAAGCCCTCATACAAGGACAGCCATTTTGGTTCTGGGCAGTTCTTCAAATGGGAAAGGTGATAAACTGGAGAATCTTGTGAAACTCTTCCGCTAGTATTAGAGGCATAGATCATCGTTGATGTGTGTTCGCTGTCTGCTACGATGGTCGAAATCAATCGCCTCATCAGCTGCTTATTTTTCCCCGAGCGCTTGTTTTTTGTAATCCTTCTCTTTTTCGTCCCTATATTCCCGCTACAGGTTAGTTTTGTTCTGATAAACCATTTCATATTTGTGGGCTCCGTAGTGATTTTGAAGGTTTCATCACTTGCACGTGTTTATAAGGCTTTTCTTTCTTGAATTTTGAACTAAAAAAGTGAAGAAAATTTTAAACGTCTTTATCTTCTAAGAGATTTGGTTTTTTATTAGCGTTACCTTCTGTTTTAGCACCACAATGGGCGTTTTTGAGTTTTTTTTACGGTGAAAAATACGTGGTTGTTTCCACATCCGACTATTTTCTCCTTTTTTTCTGCATCAGTATTCTCCCGTTTGTTATGTACCAGAGGAGTACCATCGATAGCCCCTTATTAATGGTGAGGGTCATCGTTGAAGCTTTGTCTGGTGCACAAGTGGAGACGCTCTAATCGCTACAATTCATTTTTCGTTAGCAGGAGATCGCTCCTTTACATGGTAGATATACAAGTACATTATTTCCGAAATTAAAGATAAATAATTTGAATTCTCCCACATGTATCCTTGAATGAGTGTACGATTTTAAATGAAGATCAAAATGTTCCAGCGTCGGATATAAGCACAAGTAGCTGGGAAAAATGTGTATTTAAAGGCAAGGTCCGGTCAAATTTTGACACTATCGAAATTTGAGTTAAATAGATTGGGCTGGCCTAGCTGAACATCGTCTGAACGTTTCACGATCTCTGAGTCCTTAGTTGTGGTGTAAACAGCCCCAGTTAGGGATTACGGTATTCACAGCATGACAATCATGGCTGGAACAACCGATAATTACTCAGCACTTTTGAAGAATGCGTGGACAACCGCTAAAATATGGACGATGGCCACACTTTTCTGACTTTACTGGATCATCGGCTAACGGAAGTGGCTGGAATAACTTGAAGAAGACCGGTTTTTACGCAGTTTTCGCATGTTCCTTGGGACTACCTGTAGCAAGAGCACCGATTTTGCTGGAAATCTCAAAATCGAAATTCTGCCCTGCCAACTTAGGACCGCACATTTTGTATTCTTAGGACAGGATGTCAATAAAACCATCAGAATTGGAACAATTCGCACATTAAAGTGTTCGATTATTCGGAATGTTCGGGAGACCTAATTTTTGGTTTCATTTTTTTTAACTGTTCTAGGTTCGTGTATTTTCGGGGCCTTTATCTCGAGTATCCCCATGTTTGCAAGAATGTTCGCTAAATTTCCCTCGAATCCAATGAAGAACAAGTGTTCTAATTGATTTACTCGCTCAGAAATAGTGGAATTCTGTTCGTCTTGATTCTTTCGTTAGCAAGTTTCCGCCACGCCATATTGTAGTTATTCACATTCATTCAGAAGCTAACATCAAAATTGAGCTAGGCTGTGGATTTTCAAACTGCATTAGAGGCTTCCGAAAAATTTGTGAAAATCTGGAATCCTCAATGGAAAAATCGGAAAATTTCATTCCCAGTAAGTTGAGATTTAGAACAGCCGAAAATGCTCTGAACGCTTATCGGCTTGATTGAATTTGACGAAATCAAACCGAAAAAGTTTTCTGTGAAACACAGAAAATTTTGTCCAAATGCAAGCGTAGAAATATATAATTCGAGGCCAGCCACGGATATTTAGTGACCATTGGATAGGAAACGGATGAATCGGATGCTCGCGTTCCAAGCAATTTCATTGAACAATCAGTTTGCGAAGTTTCTTCACATGTCGTAACTATCAGTGGGCATTGTTTCCCACGAATCAACTGCGGTCATGGCTCAGAGGACGTGCGCGCTATCGTCGCTAATACGATCCCAGTTCGGCACCGCGCTGGAACAGTTTTGCCAAGAAGTGTATGCTGTGAACAGGTCCCTCCAAGTCGGTTGTCATAGGTGGCCCCTGTGAAATGACGTACCTGAGGTTGGTTGCAGTCTTTATGTGGTGACGGCGGGGGGTTTGCTACGGGCCCTGTTGTCA
This sequence comes from Aplectana chamaeleonis, assembly GCA_029168955.1. Taxonomy (NCBI): domain Eukaryota; kingdom Metazoa; phylum Nematoda; class Chromadorea; order Rhabditida; family Cosmocercidae; genus Aplectana; species Aplectana chamaeleonis. The sequence continues at coordinate 979,344 of JAPDOI010000153.1, forward strand.
CGCACTATGAAGATCTTGGAACGAATTATCGATGCACGTATTCGCGATATCGTCCAGATCTCTAACAATCAATGCGGATTCGTTGCCTCCTGTGGGACTACCAATGCCATCCACGCCGCAAGAGTCCTGGCTGAGAAACATCGCGAAAAACAAAAAGCACTACATCTTGCTCTCCTGGACTTGGAGAAGGCCTTCGACCGCGTCCCGCATGAAGTCATCTGGTATGCTCTGCGATCTCACTCCGTACCTGAGGAGCTTATCAATTGGGTCCGAATCCTGTACACCGATCATAAAACAGCGAGTGTGGGCGGCCGCTGAAGCGTCAAGGGATTTCCCGATTTCAGTCGTCGTCCATCAAGGTTCGGCTCTATCACCGCTCCTCTTCATCGTTGTTATGGGTGCTGTCACAAGTTATCTGTAGATGCCTGCGTCATGGACTTTACTCTATGCAGACGGTGTACTGTTGGCGACCGATAGCAAAGTTGAACTTGAGAAGCAAGTGCAAGCTTGGAGTAATCGCTTGGCTCAGTTTGGCCTCCGTGTGAATATGAGGAAACCCTAATACTTGACTATCGATACGAATGAGTCTGGGACCATCAGGATAGACGCTATACAGCTACCACGAGCAGACGCTTTCAAACCCCTCGGATCGACAATTTCATCTGACGGCAGCATTGATCAAGAAGTCACTGCTCACGTAAATTCTGCGTGGTTGAAATGGCGTTCTACGACGGGCGTCATGTGCGATAAGAGCATACCCGACCACATGAAGTCGAAGGTTTACCGATATGTTATTCGACCAGTGGCGCTCTACGGTGGCGAATGCTAGCCTGCAACGAAATAGGCAGAGATCAACCTCTGCTCGATGGAAACGAAGATGTTGAGATAGACCGCTGGCCTGACACGCCTGCATCGCGTGCGGAATGATGACATTCTGGAGCGGTTCGGTGTCGCCCCGATTAATGATAAGCTGCGTGAAGCTCGCCTGAGACGGTATGGCCGCACTCTTCGAGTCAGCAGCGATTCCGTTTGTCGCATTGCTATGAATATCGATGTTCCAGGAAAACGGCCCTAAGGCCGTCCGAATCAGCGTTGGTTCGACACGCTGCACTCTGACATAAAAGTTGCTGGCGTACACCCCGGTCAGGCGCACGATCAAGCTAAATGGCGCCAACGAACCAGAATGGCGGACACTGCTCTGGAGCGGGACAAACGCTGAAGAAGAAGAAGAAGAAGAAGAAGAAGAAGAAGAAGAAAGAAGAAGAAGAAGAAGAAGAAGAAGAAGAAGAAGAAGAAGAAGAAGAAGAAGAAGAAGAAGAAGAAGAAGAAGAAGAAGAAGAAGAAGAAGAAGAAGAAGAAGAAGAAGAAGAAGAAAAAATCATTCGACGGCTTCAGTGGGATGACCATTTCTCATGAAATTTCTCTAGTGGGTCGTCTATTTCGAAAAAGTACCGATAAAGCCAATTAAAAGGCATTATGCCTACCGTAATCTACAGTAACCATAAGTGTGGCAAAAAAAAACAGACATCAGTTCCGCGTTCAGCGCCTCGAATAACCCCCAGTTGAAAGTTTTGAGCCGAATTTGAATTTTTCTAAACACCCTAAAAATTGGCTGATGGGTGGTACCCTTACCTTTTCACGAACCTTCAAAAACGCTTTAAAACTTCGTTCAGAGGTGTCCGTAGCAAAATCCGATGTCAGATTCAGAGACAGCGGACCAGAATTGACTAGAAAACACTCATCATCTTTTAAATGGTGGGGATGGCCATGCGAGGTACATTTTCACTGTTTCTTCACTAATTGATAGCTCACGACCAAACATCCCCATTTCTGGGTCAAACTCCAGCACGATATTCATCGTGAACACTGCCTTTAGCACAAGGAGTAATTTCTAGTATTTCAGGCTAAAAGACATCCAATTACTTTGTCGCTCGAGGAAAGGAGAGCTGAGATGAAAAGAAGGCATCATGACACGAAAGGAGTCTGACACATATTTTTGAGTTGCGAACTCAATAAACGATTTTTAACTTCATTTGAAACGAATTTCTCAGAATCTCCAAATTGTCAAGGTTTTCAATGAATGTTTCTTGAACAGCTTCTTGAAAAAACTACAAGTGATAATGTGGGTAATCAAAAACAAAGTTGTTGTTCCGGACCTAAGCGTCAGCGAACTTCTGTCGGCACCTAAAGAAGTAGATCATACTCAATTAATAGCCACTTTGTACATCGGTTGGTTCTAAAAACCTTTCCGGGAGGCTCCAGTAGTTCCATGATTACGGCCGCAGGTCTATCGCGGTCCTGCAGTTGAACCACGCTTATCCCTGCTCTTCATGTATTCGATATTTTCGAAAAAATGACATTCCAAAAAATATCTTTAACTGTTGCAATGTGTTCCACATGATTAGTGGAAAATGTTTTCTAGAGAGAGAAAGTTCGACAGCGGTGTAATCAATATGCCAAACAGGTTCTTCGTCGAACTGAAGTCTTTCCCTGCTTCATGACTGATGTTACGTCTGCAAGCTTTTGTCGTGGGATTTCTTAGCACACAATTCTCGAACCCTTTTTCGCATTTCTTCGAATTTTATTTGATCTGTGACTGTTTTTCACCGCGGACTGGGATTTAAACACAAATATAGTCCCGCGCTCGATTTTTTTTTCAAGTTTCTAAGTAAACCATAATTGCTGATACGGTAATAGCTTTGGAAACATTGCATATTTTTTATGCTAAACAAAATTCAAAAAAAGTGTTCTCTCAAAAGAGAGTGTCTTTCTTTCGAAGAACGGACTAGAAAATCACATTTGAGCGAAAATTGCCGTATCAAACAAAAGCAAACCTGTTGATATACTTCCTATGATGATTTAATGCATTTTTTTTGCAGCACGTAAGAGCCTCTCTGCACCGAGTTTTCTCATTTGGGTAAGAAGGTAAAGGGAGCATACCCATGCTCCCTTTACCTATCAGACTAGTTTCGAGGAGTCCAGATAAAGTGTTTAAGACTCGGCTCAGAACTTTTTTTTTTGGAAAAGACTCGGGTTCTCAACGAAAACATAGGGTTCGTTCATAAGGTTGTTATTTATTATTCAGTAAATTATTCCAACTGTCATTGTTTCTCCTCGCTTGAAAACGTAGGAGAAACCGTGCTCAGAAACGGAAACAAATCTGACTTGGTGCTCGATTTTTTTCTTGAGATTTTCTATGGTTATAAAAATACTGTTCCAGTGATAGCTCTTTAGATTTTACATTATTTTTTATTGCAACTTCGAGTTCGAGAAGGGTCAATTTTTTAAAAATAGTACGCATTTTTCGGCGTACGATTACAGTATACGTTATCGAGATCAGTTTTTTTTCACAGTGCATCCTCACGGTTTTCAGGAAAGAATCGAATGATTCCCAGTTGAAATGGAATGCTTCAAAGGAAGTTTTTCATTAGGAGGGGTGGGCTGGTATATAGCCGAATTCTTAACGAGAGAATGACCAGACCTGGTTTACAGGGAGGGGCTGTTCTGTCCAGGTTGTCAATAGCGCGCGCGCAGTGGCCGCCGTAAACGGGTGGTCGTCTTGTGGCGCCAAACAATGAGGAGAGTGGGCGGATCGGAGGGAGGGGCTAGGCACTGCTATTGGTCGGCGCCACTTCGGTAACCAATGGCGCTGCGTAGCCCTTTCCTCTGATAAGCCTAATCTTATCACTGTTTGGCGCCACAAGACGACCACCCGCCGTAAACTTGTGACAGCCGGCTGCAGGTATACTGTAGTTTAGGAAATCTCGTCATTTCCAATGGTTTTTAGCGGGAAAAGCAGGGTATTGCTCGTATTACCCTCGGGGAGGTCAATTTCGAGCGTTTCAGCACTGACAGCCTAATGATAGGTTATCAAACAGCACTGATAAAGCTAAAATTGGTTGTATTGGAAAATTCTCAGCGGAAAAAGTAGGGTTTTGCCCATCTTGCGCTCAGGAAACTCAATTTCAAGAGTTCCTGCTTGGGTCGCTCACTGATAAATTATCAAATGACACTGATAAGGGTAAAACTCGTTGTATTGGATCAGTTTCAGCGGGAAAAGCAGAGATTCGCTCATTTTACTCTCACAAAGGTCAAATTTGAGCATTTCATTACTGATCACTCACTGATAAGTTATCAAAGAACTCTGATAAGGGTAAGACTCGTTGTATTGAATCAGTTTCAGCGGGAAAAGCAGGGATTTGCTCACTTTACCCTCAAAAAGTCAAATTTGAGCATTTCATCACTGATCATTCACTGATAAGTTATCAAATACCACTGATAAGGTTAAAACTCGTTGTACTGAATCGTTTTCAGCGGGATAAGCAGGGATTTGCTTGTCTTACCCTCAGGATGGTTATTTTTGAGCTTTCCTGCTTGGGTCGCTACCTGATAATTTATCAAATACCACTGATAAGGGTAAAACTCGTTGTATTGGATCAGTTTCAGCGGGGAAAGCAGGGATTCGCTCATTTTACCCTCACAAAGGTCAAATTTGAGCATTTCATCACTGATAATTCACTGATAAGTTATCAAAGAACACTGATAAGTGTAAAACTCGTTGCATTGGATCAGTTTCAGCGGGAAAAGCAGGGATTCGCTCATTTTACCCTCACAAAAGTCAAATTTGAGCATTAAATCACTGATCATTCACTGATAAGTTATCAAATAACACTGATAAGGTCAAAACTCGTTGTACTGAATCATTTTCAGCGGGATAAGCAGGGATTTGCTTGTCTTACCCTCAGGATGGTTATTTTTGAGCTTTCCTGCTTGGGTCGCTCACTTTTGAGCCAAATCTGAGACTTTCACCAAGCTACCGTATACCCTACCGTAATCCATCAAAATCGATAAACGGATTGCAGATTCGTGTTTAGCACTGCAAATAATCATCAGAGGAACAATTTGAGCCGTAACTACTGTAGCACTCCGGAAATCGGCAAAAGTCGCCATTTACAATCAAAATTTCCCCCGATGTAAAGCTTTGAACGAATCAAGTCGACAAGTTCGGAAAATCGTCAAACAAACCCCAGATTCGTGATCAGCGCCCCGAATAACCCCCCTGAGAGAACTTTAAGTCAAATCTGGAACGTTTTTTAGAACGCTTCCACAGCCCTCTGGTATAAATGAGCGTCTTTTTTCTTTTTTTTTCGCAAACACTAATGCGCGTTTTTGATAGAAAAAGGTGGGAAATACGGTCTATAGGTAAAATACGTTTTCAGATTCGAAGAAAGCGTGTCAGAGATGACTAGAAACATTCATCAGCTTTCTGATCCGGGGGAACACCATGCGAGATTCCCTGGTTAGGGCTTACTGCGTTTTTTGACTTACCTCGATTTTCACGTATCTTCCCGACTGTTGGCAACCTCTGCAGATGTAGATGTCCACGCCTGACCGCTTGAGTTTGCGTTTGAATGCAAAACTATGGACCATTCTAGTTCCAGGTATCTGGTAGAGTAACACATCGTGTTTTCCATATTTGCTTTGGTGCCTCTCTCCCAGAAACTTAGTCGGTGGTGCGTCTGCTGCGGAACCGTCTGCTTGATCAGTACCGGCAGGCAAAGCGTCTGCTGCGGGACCGTCAGCTTGATCTGTAGGTGGCGGTAAACCGTTTGCTGCGGGGCCGTCAGCTTGATCGGGAGTGCCAATCGTGTAGAGTTCGCGGAAGGGTTTTGTAGATTTGGAGATGGACCTAAGTTGAAGAAGCTACAATACCCGCGCTAAGTTTTGCAAAAACGGGGAGCATCTGGCAAACTTGGCAAAAAAGCGTCCGATGCATGTAACTTTTTTGAATGAAGACTTTTTCTAATTCTGAAAACGCTATCATATTCACAGATCAAATTGCTACCTAAAAATGTAGCCTGTGGGCCAAATTTCCCTAAAATCGCTTCGTTTTTGAAGGAAATAGTTTTTGCAATCGTTTTTCAAAAACGTTGCGCGCGGCGAAGTGCTGCTAAATTTTTCGGCATTATTTGTACAAGTAATGGAGGAGGAATCTGCATGCTTTCTTCATAAATTGAGTGCAGGTGAGAAAATCTCAAGAATGGTGTTTGTTGAATTCTCAAAATCCTTCACTAAACACGCCTGAGAGCTACCTGAAAATCGGAGTTTTGTTGCGAAAGCCCCGGGTTCTTAAATGAAGGATTTCGAAAATTCAATTTACGCTAACGTTGAGATGCTCTCACCTGCACCAAATTTATGAAGAAAGCATGCAGATTTTAGAATTTGAAGAAGACTTCATTCAAAAAAGTTACATGCATCGGACGCTTTTTTGCCAAGTTTGCCAAATGCTCCCCGTTTTTACAAAACTTAGCGCGGGTATTGTACATTCGTATACCCATTATACGGTAGCGAACAGACAGCACGTGACCTTCACAAATGAATTGAACAATGACAAAGCCCTCGTTTCTTTTTTCTACAAAAACGATTCGCCTCAAATGGCGTGTTATGAGAATGGAGCACTGGAACGTCAAAACTCTTCAAAAACATATCCAAAAAAAATTACGCGTTCGATAAATGCACATTGTTTGGCTACCCGAGGGCCAAACAATCGATTTAGCGAATAATCTTAAAATCAAAGATTATGGTGAAGACTGACTTTAAATTAATGTGCGACTCACTTTCTGGGGAATTGTTGTCACCCAGTAGAGCGGCAATTGAGAACGACTGGAATCCTAGAATTACAGCGATTAGAAGTTTTCTTCCAGTCCTTATACGTAGCTATTATAGGTGTACAATTTCGGAAAAAATGTCGAACTAACGAAATTTGAAAATTTTTCGTTCGAAATAATTTAACGAATCTCGAAACTAGTCCAAAATTCATTTACAACACTCAGTTAGAGAATGAATATTCCACACATGTTCGATTTTTATCGTAAAGCAAAATTGAAGTCGGAAGGGGAACCTTCTGGAAAATCATGTGAAATTTCTGAAAATTTAGTTTCCTGATAAAAGTAACGATTTGGGAATGCCATTTAAAAATCGATAAAAATTCTAAAAATGTCTTGAAACATTTTAAGAAACGATTCGGCGTAAAATAGTCTGGAGTAATAAAAAAGTTAGGAAATAAGGTAAACTGACCAAAAATATGATTCGGTGGTCGATAATTTCACAAGCTTCTTCGTTAAACTTCTCAAAACTAAATCAAGCGCGCAACGGAAACATTATGCCGTTCTGAGAAGCTTTGCAAAATTTTTTGATTTTCGTTCGTTCGAAATTTTTTCGAACGAAGTTTTTTCAATTTTCGTTCGCTCGAAAATATTTCGAACGAAAAAATTTCGATTTTCGTACGTTCGACATTTTTTTCGAAATTGTACAACTATACTATGAACTACCTCGTCTCGCACTGATACCGCGTTGCAGAAGGATAGCAGGCGAAATCGTAGTAACAGTCGAAGATGTCCCGGCGCATGTATAAAGTGCAGCAAACAGTGTAATACCTGGAGAAGACTTTAGTTGTATAGTACAAAACTTTACTCCTAGTTAGATCTCTGGAATTATACCTGATACGCTCTCGCTTCCGTTTATCGAAGCACTGGGGAGTTGCATTGTTGCTTCAAATACAACGTCAAAGTTCATCAGCCGGAATTCCATTAAAAACATTCAAATTTTGTTACCTTGAAGGCTTGGATAGGCCACAGCAGAGTAGTACTCTTGAGGGATGCTGTTGACGAAGAGCTGTTCCATGTATGTGTTGGACGGCAGCATAGAGTTGGATTCAGACAATGGATCATCCAGCTATTTATACTGACCGACTTTCCTTAGGTCAGCACGTCGTCTACTGTGACTTTCGCAATATAGTGCCTGCAGACATTAGCGGATTTCGCGCGCGCTAGTAACGATTTCTGCACATGGTTAATGAGGCACAATTACTTGTGGGACGACCGAGCAGGGTCAACCGTCTTGCAATGACCAGTAACGATCAGTAACGGTGAACTGATCAGCTTTCTATAAATTCGGCTTTAAATGTTAAATAATTTCTTTACGGCGTCCTCGAAGGACATCAGAGTCTTCTATTATTTTTTCCAATCTGTTATCATGAATATGTCTCGTATATGGCGTGTTTTAACATTACCTGTTTCACTTAATAATGTACCAATGAGCGAACAGTGTCAGAGCATTCAAAAGCCATCATATGGGCAAACCGGCTGACTCCTGATTTAGCGCTCGAAGTCATGGATTATGACAAGTTTTACCCATCGCATTAATCTGGTATGATGGCAATGTGGAATCAGTGCGGGAACACTGGAGATCGATCTTGCGGGACAGAACGCGAGGAATCGTAGTTTTCTTGCTTAAAATCATTTGATATAACGCGTTTTAACCTTTGCGCTAACATAAAAGGTGGCAGTGATCGATCATTACTGAAATAGTCTGATCTGACCTCGCTGAGAAAAACAATAGCAAGTTCCTGCTCCTCTCGCTCAAGATCCTTCAATCAAACGAGTTTAAACCTCACGAGCATCGCTTGATATGCTATCCTTGATATACTATTTCTTGATATGCTTGATATGCTATACAACTATCACTGCAAGAACATTCTGGGGTCGTATTCGCCAACAACCCGCCGAGGGTAGTCGAAGGGAAGCGGAAGGGATGATACCGCGCGCGGCAGAGGAGCAGATCAACCCATCTTACACCATGTAAGATGGAAATGCAAACTGTGTTACGTATCGATATCACTGCAAAAAGATAAAGATTCCATCGCGAAGCGGCCATTTTTCAGCTATGCTATTCGAGAAATTCCGGCGGTCACGAGGGAAGCCAAGGGAGGCGAGAGGTGGCCGTGGAGCGCGCGTTTTATACTGAAATTTCACCTCATTTACCCTTCGACTACCCGGCGGGTACCCGGCGGGTTATTGGCAAATATGACCCCTGGTATACTCACCTTGCTTATGGTCGACTTCCGCAAGGTCTTGTTTTCGAACACATGGATTATGACCTTTTTTACCATTGTCAGTTAATTTTCAAGGTATCAGTGAGCAGTCTCTGACAAAACGCTTTAGATTGATTTTTGTAAAGGTGACAGGAGAAGTTCTCTGCATTTCCGCTGAAAATATTTTAAACAACGAGTTTTACTCTTATCAGTGTTATTTGATAACTTATCAGTGTGTAATCAATGATGCAGTGCTCAAAAATAACCATCCTGAGGGTAAGACAAGCGAATTCCTGCTTATACCGCTGAAAATGATTCAGTACAACGAGTTTCAACTTTATCAGTGCTGTTTGATAACTTATCAGTGAATGATCAGTGATGAAGTGCTCAAATTTGACCTTGCTGAGGGTAAGACAAGCTAATCCCTGCTTTTGCCGCTGAAATAATTCAATACAACGAGTTTTACCCTTATCAGTGGTATTTGATAACTTATCAGGTAGCGACCCAAGCAGGAAAGCTTAAAAATAACCATCCTGAGGGTAAGACAAGCAAATCCCTGCTTATCCCGCTGAAAATGATTTAGTACAACGAATTTTAACCTTATCAGTGTTATTTGATAACTTATCAGTGAATCAGTGTTATTTGATAACTTATCAGTGATCAGTGATGAAATGCTCAAATTTGACTTTTTTGAGGGTAAAGTGAGCAAATCCCTGCTTTTCCCGCTGAAACTGATTCAATACAATGAGTTTTACCCTTATCAGAGTTCTTTGATAACTTATCAGTGAGTGATCAGTGATGTCAGTGATGAAATGCTCAAATTTGACCTTTGTGAGGGTAAAATAAGCGAATCCCTGCTTTTCCCGCTGAAACTGATCCAATACAACGAGTTTTACCCTTATCAGTGTCATTTAATAACTTATCAGTGAGCGACCCAAGCAGGAACGCTTGAAATTGAGTTTCCTGAGCGCAAGATGGGCAAATCCCTACTTTTCCCGCTGAAAAATTTCCAATACAACCAATTTTAGCTGTATCAGTGCTGTTTGATAACCTATCATTAGGCTGTCAGTGCTGAAACGCTCGAAATTGACCTCCCCGAAGGTAAGACGAGCAATCCCCTGCTTTTCCCGCTAAAAACCATTGGAAATGACGAGTTTTTCTAAACTACAGTATACCTGCAGCCGGCTGTCTCAAGTTTACGGCGGCCACTGCGCGCGCGCTATTGACAACCTGGACAGAACAGCACCCACCCGGTTTACAGAAGTACCCACAAAGCTATGTTCTACTTATCGACTACCTCCCGGGTAATCTTAAAGGCCCCAATCTAGCTACCCGAATAGTTGTGAAAAAAAGTTATGAACCAAAAAGTGAAGAGCTCTGTAGGATTATTACCGACGAGCTTTAAAGGCAGTGTTCACGATAATCTTCAATTTTGAGATTATTCCATATATTGACTAAGTGGCCCCCGGGTAGAACTAAAATGACGAAGAAATTGAGAGAAACGCACCGGAAGTACCCGAAATCCTTAAAGGCAGTGGTCGCGATCAAATATGCTTGTCGTCTTTTTCTCTCCAAATCCTTTCCTGGGTCTCGAGTAGTAGGACCTATAAGAAAAAATCGCGAAAAAACCACTGTTTTGGGCCGAATTTAAAACCTGAACTTTATTGTCTTTTGATGGTGGACGAGCCCACTCCACATCATCGGCATCGCTGACCTCTTATATCAAGAACATCAGCTGGCTTGAAATTGAATGTCAATCAATGAACCTTCTAATTTATTTACACATCTAGTCAAAAACATTGACTGAAGTGATGCTTTCATTATTCAACTGTTTTTATTCGTTAAATTTGCATTTATTTCGTCCTCTCAATGTCGATGATTTTTGACTGCTCGGCATGAGACTGCGATCCTGTTTCGTCATCGCTGTGCACGTGTGCACGAACGCTAGCTTCTTTGGGCCCTAAAAACTCTATTTGTAGACCGTTTTTCACCGCGCTACCTTCATAGTTTTTCAGCTGTTTTTGATCTAAGTTGATTTTTGTTGTTTTTTCGATAACGTTTTTCATCGTGACCACTGCCTTTAAGTATCAGCCCGCCTTTTAAGTATCACAGGGAGTGTTTGTAGTGACAATGAAATCATTTGCGGACTCGTCCTCTGCAAATATCTACTCTCTATTGCTCCATGCTTTCCTTCGGACCTTAACTAATACTGTTTGCCTAAAATATTCCTCCATTTCTGATTAGCCCCATTTTATACCGGTGACAACCACCATGAACATGTTCATCCAACCGGACAACTAATCCACGTTATAGAATAAAGTCACTGAAATGCGTTTTAATGCGTTTCTCGCCGTTTCTTCGTAATTTGGGTAACACTTGGAGGCCAACTGATTGTTTTATGTAAAAAACTCAGGAACGAAGATCATCGTGAACACTGCCTTTAGAGGCAGCATACACGCTCGCAAGCATAGTCGAGATAACAGCATAGATAGGTCCGCACGGCCCGTACTATGTCGTCAACGACGTTTGAAGCGCTGAAAACTGTCCAGGATGACAATATTTGACAATGTTTGAGCAATCTTGCCTTCCACGCCCGTATTTTCACACCCCTTCGAGTAACAGAATGAGAATCGATACTTGTGAAAACGTGTGATAATTGAGAGTGATAGCACTATCAAATGGGAGTGCACGAGAGAAATAGCTTGGTTTACTTGAGTATAACATGTCTGCATACCTATTGACTCTCGTCCACTTTCGAGAATGCCTCCCTACTTTGGTTGACCTCTTGAAATGGAGGATTTTATCATGGCACAAACATGTTATATTGAGGTAAATCGAGTTTTTTCTCTACTGCACTCCCTTTTTATAGTGCTATCATTCTAAGTTATCACATGTTTTCTCAAGTATCGATTCTCACTCTGTTACTCGAAGGGGTGTGAAAATACGGGCGTGGAAGGCAAGATTGCTCAAACATTGTCAAATATTGTCATCCTGGACAGTTTTCAGCGCTTCAAACGTCGTTGACGACATAGTACGGGCCGTGCGGACCTATCTATGCTGTTATCTCGACTATGCTTGCGAGCGTGTACGCTGCCTTTAACCTGTCATGATTTCGATAGAAGCAACAAACGGTCCTCGTATTCGTTTTCTACGCCCCAAACTACACCCCTGGGCGAAGTTTAGGCCGAAAATTTTCCTTTGGCCTGTGCACCTTCAAAAATGGATTGGGCTATATACCCCCCCCATGGGCTCCAGAGGTCAGAAAGAACAATTTTCCTCAAACTTCACCTGGGGGGGGGTTCTAAGGTTCTGAACACGAATATGAAGTTCGTTTAGCGTTTTTCATGCGATTACGGCAGATTACGGTAAGTATATGTAATTTAGCTACCATAGCTCATAGACTTCCATCCAGAGAATCCTGTCGTACAGTCCCCTTTGATGCGAAAAAATTCTGCCATGCTGTTTTTTGAGACGAATGTTGGAAGGGGTATTCATATAGAAACTCATTGACAATTCTTCTGATGGAAAAGGACAGCAATCTCTCGAAATGTAGTACACAGCAAGAAAAACCAACACCAACAATGGCATTTTTCGAGGAAGTGGGCGAAACAGAAATTCCTACTTGAATAGCAACAAAACGTGAAACTACCATAATTTTAACATTCAACGCCCTCGCATTTGCCGATTCCAATAGGAAAAACCGTTGCGATCGGGCTGTCGAGTTGACAGGGATGGTCATAGACATGGAAAGGGGAAATAGACAATAGTGTGAAAACTTGGTTGGCTAAGACTTGGTTTGTTTTTGTATACTTTTTCATGGCTCTAACTCGCTACTTTGTGGCTCATGAGCACGTAGGCAACGGCGTGTAATAAATAAATAAAAAAAAAAACAAGGGTAATTAAATAAGACACAAAGCAAGAAGTTCAAGTCGTCACAGGAAAAAACATGTTTCCTAGAAATTTGGCTCACACAACTCAAGCCACAGTCACTCATACAGAGTGATTTTTTGTTAGAATTTTCGTTTCCGTGTTTTTCTCTTCTGTAACGTCGGCATGGATCCTGAAGTGACTTTGCGTTCACTACTGAAGGTTGGCGCACACTCGGTGCCACATGCTGCCAACCGACCGGAGGCTCCCGAGTTCAGTCCCCACTGGTGGAGAAATCTTTGCCAAGATGTTTTTTGCGTCCAACAGCTGTAGATGGTATTTTAGTGACAGTTTTTCGACACCAGCCCTATGTAGGTGCACCGAGTTCGCGCAAACCCTCAAAGGGGAACGCAAAGTCTTTTCAGGGTCCATGCTGATGTTATGCTTGTTTTTTATTCCTGTGAGGGCTGGTGTCGATAAACGGTCAATAAAATGCCACCTACAGCTGTTGGACTCAAAAAACATATTGGAAAAGATTTGTCCACTAGAGGGGAATGAACTCGGGAGCCTCCGGTTGGTTGGCCGCCGCCTCTGACCATTCGGCCAATTGGGCTTGGTGGGATTGTTGAAATTATAGATGATATAGCCCCCGCCAATTTCTCGCCTTTTCAACCTCATTTCAAAAAAAAATACTCATAACTTCTTCCCCACTCCTACTCGGGCAAATATTAGGGTTGTTCGGAAAGAAATGCGCGTTTGTGTTTGAAATTTTTATTATAAAAACGGAATTAAACAAGATTAATTCAAGACATAATCTCCATTACTATCAATGACTTGTGACCAACGTTCATGCAAAGAATGAATTCCTCTTTCGAAGAACTCTGCCGGCTGCGACTCAAAGTAGTTAGACACCCAGAGTAGAACTTCTTCGCGGTTTGTGAATTTCTCTCGGCCAGGGAGTGCTGCATCGACTGGAACAGATGGTAGTCGGTTGGTGCCAGGTCTGGGCCGTATGGCGGATAAGGCAGTTCTTCCCAGCTCAATTCCTCAATTTTTTTCCCAAGTGATTTTCGCGACATGCAGACGAGCATTGTCGTGGAGGAATGTGGTCGACGTCGTTTCGACACCTTCATGACGCAGTGCTTGATCCACGCGGTTCAATTGATCTTTGTAGAAGTCCGCCGTAACTGTTTGATCCGAATCCAGAAGTTCGAAGTACACCAAACCTTTGCTGTTCCACCAAACACAGAGCATCGCCTTTTTGCCGTGTATATCCGGTTTCGGAGTCGGTTTTGGAGTGTCACCGGCGTGTTTCTATTCTGACAGGTTTCTGTTTCTGACAGTTTCTGACAGGGCTTCTTTGCCGAATACCTCAGATAGGGAACAATGAGATTCAGCAGCCAATTCGCCTTGTTTGAAGTCGTACCGCATGCAAGTTCGCAATCGAAATTTTTGGTCAAGCATATTCTAAACTTTTTTTCTAAAGATAAACAAAGTAGACATAGACAAAAATATATCAAAAGATGCACAATAAAAATCTCTTTCTAATAGACATAAATGTTTTAAAAAATCTTCTAGTAGGAGAGAGATATATGGACAAAGTCAACGCGCATTTCTTTCCGAACAACCTATAGTAGGGTGTACCTACGTCTACTCTGAAGGTGTTCTAGCAGAAAAGCAATAATGTATGGACAGTTATGATAAACGGGTCTAGTCGATTCCTTGTAAATCCAAGGCGAGGAATCGCTTATTTAGGCTCGCTTCACTCGAGTCTGGAAGAAGGGTACATATTTGATGTTTGAATGGTATACAGGATTTTGAATTTCAGATTGAAAATTGGGATTCCTGCGATTTCTCAGACTTTTATAACCGAAGACAAGGGGACCTCACTATAACATATTAATAAATAGAACAAAAACCAGGGGCGGTAGTAATCTGGCCTTAAGTGCGAATTAGTGATGATGAACATCTTTCACTGATGTGGAGTAGACAACCATAATAATGAGGAGCCAGTTCTATGATGAGTGAGGACCTGAAACGCTGTAAACAAAACTTACCACACACTGTGGGAAGCGAACCAGGCCAACAGGACTGGAGCGAGAGCAGCGCGACATTGCACTGCCCCATAGCGCTAGCTGTCCATCGCTAGACAAGGCACGTGAGGTAATGGTGCAACGCATTGAGGAAAGCAAAATGCAGCCATCAGGCTCACTGGAGCATCACATAATACACTCAGAAGCATTACACACTCTCAGACATGAATTTTTTTGATTTTCATCTTATTCTGTAGAAGGATTCTCTTCTACAACTCTTGTCAAAAGCGATATCTCAATTCCCTGTAATTGGCGAGATATAACTTCAGGAACTTTTTCGATACCCCTTCAACATTTCAGATTTTCGAAAACCGGACTGAACGCTTTATTTACACCGCTCAGTCAGTGAATGAATATTCCACACAAATTCGAGCATGTATTACCTCTCTCCTTATTTCGAACAGTTCAAAGCGATGTTCATCGGGCGGGCCTATAATGTCGAAGTCTCCTAATCAGTGCTATATTTTACCGCAGGCGCGTTGTTGAGCACGCCCACGACAATCCGGCCCGAGCGATAACGAAACAGCGTGACCTAAGGTTCGAGAACCATTTTCTAAGTCAAACGAATTTTCGAAAAAAAAAATCGAGGAACCAGATCTCGAACAAATGAAAATGGAAAAAAATCGTTCCAAAGAAATTCGAAGAAATGAAAATCGAAAAAAAATTTCATTCGAAGAAAAATCGAACGAACGAAAATCGAAGAAAAATTCGTTCGACGAAATTTCAAACGAACGAATTTGAAAAAACTCGTTCGGCGAATTTTAGAACGACGAACGAACAAATTAAACTAAAAAAATTTGGAAAAATCTTTAGAGAATTTTTTGAAAATTTGCTCGTGTACAAGTATAATCCATTAGTTTGTAACACTATCGTGTAGGACTCAGAGAAAGCAATCCAGAAATGACTTCAAAATTGAAATCGGACCACTTCGAAGCAAGGCATGGCGATGCGGCTGTTTGTGAGCTCAAAAAAAGCCGTAACACGCATTTTGCAAAAAAATTGCGCGTTACTGTAAGTAGATTTATGGAAAATCAACAAATAATACGCGGAAAATGGCGAAAATCGGCAAGAAGGATTAAGACCAGCATAGTGTTCCGTAATACACCTTAAAGTCATCAAAGATTTCAAAATTGATCAAAGGGAGGCTTTTCCTGACCTCACGAGCGTCTATTTCAGATGGGGTCACCCCGTTCACTGTGGCGTCTGCGATGACGTTCTCAATTCGGGCCGTTCCTTTTGGTGTAGGGTTGTCGACGGTGCTACCCAAGCAGGCATCACTCCGTCGACCTTGGATTTTGCGACCACGCTGTTTGAGCGACTCACCCCGTCCGGGATGCTTCCCGGCATGGTCGCCGAATCGTTTCAACGGGAGTCTTAAATGTACTCGAGAGGACATTTAGCGAAGATCGATCTGAAAGCGCTGCGCCCTCTCTTTTGCCGCACTGTCTCGTGCGCTCTCACCACCACACAATCAGCGACAGCCATCTGTCGCTGATATTGGCAATCAGCGACACCTTCAAATTTGAGATAAAGATGAATCTGATTTGGAGCAGACTTGCTCATTAAGAGTCAAGACTTTACCTAGAGCATCCTCATGCATCAAACAAAGTTTCTAAGCTGTTACACAGATGTCGCTCAGATGTAACTCAAATCAACGATTTAAGTTGCATACTAGGCCAGATTACTACCGCCCCAGCTTTATCGCACACTCTTTGTGCGTCGGAGCAGCAACGGCCTACAACACGCTTATGAGTTCCATCAGCAAAACTATGGAGTTTTCAAGCGATGGAAAAAGGAATTTCAGGAAAAAGATGAGCGCTCTCTTTTCACCAACTTGGTATATTTTCCAACTAGATCGGGTATGTTGAAATTTTCATAGATGAAATAAAAATAGTCCAAATACGACATTTTCAAGAAACCAAACATAACCTTTTTCCACAAATGTTGGCATTCATTATATTTTTTGAACGCATGTTATGAGTATCATGAACTTCTACTCTGAATCCATAATACTCACAACAGTGTGATGCAGTGCTCTGGAAGAAACTTTCTCGATAGTGACCGGGGACCAATGCCG
The DNA here is from genome assembly GCA_029168955.1 of Aplectana chamaeleonis. Taxonomy (NCBI): domain Eukaryota; kingdom Metazoa; phylum Nematoda; class Chromadorea; order Rhabditida; family Cosmocercidae; genus Aplectana; species Aplectana chamaeleonis. The sequence goes on from JAPDOI010000153.1 coordinate 996,253, forward strand.
CAAACCTCGACTGTGCCGCGATATCTCCGCGAATGTATCGCTGCGGCTTCTTGATCAACAAAACCAACCAGCACGCCTCTTTTTGGCGTCATGTTTCTAGCTGTCGCTATTGGACCGCGTCCGTGCCGAGAAAATTTAGAAAGAAGCCACTTACCATGAAATTACCGTAGATTTTTACCGAGAATTTATCGCGAAGGAATGCGATTTTACCGGAAGGTCTCTACCGCGAAAATGCCGGATAATTACAGCAAAAATACCGGTTCCTCGCCACAAAACTGCCACGAATTTACCAAAGTATCTGCAGGGAATTTACGGCGAAAATTCCGCAATAACACAACCATTATTGTAATTAGAGCGCCCTAGTGCAGCGGCGGACATGGCTCAGTCGATCACGCATCAGACTACAAAATTGATGGATTAGTAAAGGTTGATGGCTCGAATCTTGGGATGCAGTGACAAAAATCGCTGTAGATTAAAGGCAAAACCCCAACGTTGCCCCAGTTCTGCCTGGTAGAGGAAGAGTAGAACCCAGGCCAAGCCTTGATTTTACCACGAATCTGCCGCTTTGGCTCCGCTCCGACACTGAGACAGCATGTTCCCGACAGGCTCTTGGTGGGATTCTAACAACTCCTTCTAAGTTACCAGGTTGTCCAATAATTCTTGTCCAAAAATTTCACCATTTTCAATTTTTTTCAACTTTATTGAAAAACAAGTCTGATCAACAATATAATCACCAGAGTTATCCACAACAGTGGCCCATCGATTGGGCAGGTCGCCGATGCCCTTAGCCCAGAACTCCGGGGGCTGCGACTCGAAGAAGTTCGCGATGTCGGATTTGAGGTTGTCGTAGTTGGTGAATTTTCTTCCGGCCAAATGGTGCTTCAGCGGGCGGAACAAGTGGTAGTCGGAGGGGGCGAGGTCGGGGAATACGGCGGATGGGCAACCGTCTCCCAGCCGAGCGTCGCCAACTTCTGCTGGGTCTCCTTCGCCACGTGAGGGCGCGCGTTGTCGTGCAGCAGGTGGACCGAGGCCCGTCGGGGACGCTTTTCTCGGATGGCGGCGGCTAGTTTCTCGAGCTGATCGGTGTAGATGGAGGCGGTGACCGTCCTGCCTTGAGGGAGCAGCTCGAAGCACATCATGCCCTTGATGTCCCACCAGCAGCAGAGCATGATCTTCAGCGGGTGCAGGTCGGCTTTCGGCGTCGTCGGCGGCTCCTCTCCGCGCGGGATCCAGACGGCACGGCGGGCGACGTTGTTGTAGAGGACCCAGCTCTCATCCCCAGTGACCAGGTCCTCGAGAAACTCCTCGCGATGCGGACGAAGGAGGAGGGACTGGCAGACGGCTACGCGGCTCTGCTTGTTGGCGTCCGTCAAACGGTGGGGGATCCAACGGGCCAGAACTTTGTGGTAGCCGAGTAAGTTGAGTCCATTGTGGATGGTGGACTTGTTGCAGCCGAGCGTCGTCGCCAGTTCACGGGTGGTGGCCTCCGGCTTCTCCTTGATACAGCGACGGACTTCGTCATCATCCACCGTAGAAGGCCTCCCGCTGTGCTCCCTGTCCTCGAGGCTCGTGTCGCCGCTCTCGAAACGATTGAACCAGCGGCTGACTAAGCGTTGGGACACTGCATCCTCCTTGCACGCTCTGCAGATGTTGGCGACCGCGGTGCCCGTGTCGTTGCCCAGCAGCCACTCGTAGTACACGAACGTACGAATTCGACCTTGGTCCATTTTAGCTTGTACTGGTAGCTAGACGCGGCGACTGCGCCTTATATACCAATAGCGTAGAACTCTGGAGAACCTTCTAGAAGGTTCTTACACTTGCCTGATATTATAACACTTCTAAGGAAAATTATAGAATTTTGAAAATTTTCGGACAGGAATTATTGGGCGGCCTGGTAGAACCCTCTTGTCCGCAGACCGACCCCGGCACTGTCGTAACATATTTTTCTCAGACCACTATTATGTTTGAGGTGTTCTATATCGATTTCCAGAAATGCTTATACCTGCGTTCATACTTCTGTCGCTCGTCAGCTTTGCCGATGCTATAGGAAGAATGCAGTCGACAGCTGTTGAGGGTGTTCTGATGTGTGGAGATGAGCCTGCAAGAAGCGTTCTCGTTAAACTTCAGGAACACGACACGTGTGGGATTTGAATTTTTCACTAATTTTCTAGAGAAAATTCAGACAGTTGTTCCGAGTTTCTAAAAAAACAATTTTCAAAAAAAAACATGAAAAAGAAGCGACATTATGACTGGACTGAATATGATTTTTCAGTGTCACCGGACGAACTGATGGATTCGGGAGAGTCGGACAGCCACGGTAAATTCAAGCTGAGCGGCTCTGCTGACGAGGTGAGCGATTTGCGATCCAGTGCACGGAAAAGGGAGTCGCGGACGAGTGATCCGCATAAAAGCCGCGCTCGCGGAAGAAGAGCGCCAGAATCGAATGATTTCCCCTTAACAGCATAGAGTGGACGCGCTCTAGCGACGACGCGAACGTAGCGGATTCCCACCGCAAGCGTCGCGTCAAAGCGGGTAAGGCCTAGTGCATAATCACTACAGTACATATGAGGGCTTCGTCGCCCGTCGCGGCAAGTATAGACTAGGCGTAAGTGGCGCGTGACTCTTCAGTTTCCATGCTCTGGAACCACAACTCGAAGTGAGCGTTGTATAGTCGGCAGGAAATGTACAACAATGTTAACTTGATAGATTCTGAGGTGTTTTTCCTTCAGATTGGCGACATTGAGCCCAAAGTCAACATTTACCACGACTGTGATGACGGCATTAAGGTGAGCTGCTTCAGAGTTAGACTTTCGAACCTTTCTAATCGCTAGTGCTGAGGATTGAATTCATTTCCAAATACGCCGGAAGCTGATTGTTGTAGCTAGTGCTCCCAAGAAAAAGTGCTGAGGGTCAAATTTCCGAATCCGTCAACAACTAATTGTTCAGAAAGAGTCTTCTTCCTCTCTTTCCCTTCACCCCCCCCCCCTCCTCTCCCTAGCACTCCAATTTCTCTCTTCTCCCTTCTCTCTAGAAAAGGTCAGAGGAACACCCGCAGCCATCGACAGGATGAATCATTTGCGAGCCCTTGCGCAATGTTCAGCCACTGACGGGGTCCACCTTCAGTTCGAGTTCCACGTCTAGCTGGAAGGCTTCCTGGCAGAAGCACGTGGCCGAGTTCAACATAGTCATGTGCTGCCAAAGAGCCAAACTTTTGCAGCACTCACATTAATATAGTAGTAGTCGCCACCTCAGTATCACTAAAAAGTTTTCTCCGATTTACATAGATCAAGAATGAGTCACCATACCCTCCCAACGGTTGGGAATCTTCCGTAGGGTGACTGGAGGTCACATTCCTGGATCGATCCAAAAAGGTCACTCTCCGAAATGCCGTGATGACATGACCTACATATAAGAAGCACGTGGCTCCATTTTTGTCCAAAATCTCATGCGGTCGAGTCGAAGGAGTAGTTTGGCCGAATCAATGTTGTAACGCTGGCTCTCATTTGGCGGACATCACGGCCACGTGCTGTTGAAGGAGCACGGGGCTATTCGGTCGTCCAAGCCATCATGTGGTCGAGTTGTACTCAGATACTCGCGGCTTAGCAAGGCAGCACGAGGGGATTACTAACGCATTTACTCGTCGAGGTGTAAGCCCCTTTCGTTCCCCCAACTGCTGCCCAGGGCAGCACGTTGTGTCCTCTTGCTCCGCTCACTGCCCCAACTGCTGCTCGTACAGTTGCCCCACCTGCTGCTACAGTCGCCCCAACTGCTCCATTCGTCGCCCCAACTGCTGCTCTTCATTGTGGCCCCAACTCCTGCTCCTCATTGTAGCCCCAGCTGCTGCTCTTCTCTCCCCAACTGCTGCTCTCTATTCTCGCCCCAACTGCTGCTCCTCATTTTTGATCTTTTCTTTTTCTTATAATCTTTCTCTCGGGAGGGATGTCTCGAGTGCAGCAGCAGCGCTGCAGTGACTTATCAAAAATAAAGACCCCGGTGAAGCTCATTGATATCCTTAACGGGTTTTCCATCCTTGCTTCTATCCATTGATCTTCGCCACCGATCGAGGAAATGATGCTCGCGTTGCCGACTATCTCATGCCCACCAAGACTGCCTCGTATCTGGCACGAGTTTGCGAGGGCCGTTCAACACGAGCCTCGGTCTGTAGTGAATGTGAGTGTCCCAAAAACATTCCTCAACAGAGAATTTCTCTATTCCTAAACAAGAATCTATTTTCACTCGGTTTTGTGACTGTAGAGATAAGGATTGAGCGCGATCTATTTTTCTCGATTTTAAAGACGAAATATGGCTTTATTTGGTAAAATTATATCTACATATTCCAAGGATGAAGATTCCTGAAATTGTTTTCAATCGCCGAAATTCGCACTGTTTAGATGAATGTCCAGGGTTAAACGGAAGTGAAATATCAGAGTTTTCATCATTTATTGGCCTCCCTGCAAATGGTGATTTCTTCTCTTCCAAAAAAAGACAATTTTCGAATTTCTTGAACATTTTTTCTTATTTCTAAATTATTGTCGTGAACATTTTTTGGAAGTGTTCAAATTATTAGTTTCATTGGAAAGTTGTTTTTGAGAACTGTCGGCTGCGAATTCTGTGAGCATTGTGCTTTTCGTGAGAAAATGTATTCTCCATTTTGCTCAATTTTGGCAATCCATCGCCGCTCAGCACTCAAAAAATACAATTCTTCAAACCAAAACAATTGGTTTTTCTGTGGAAAACGCGAGTAAAGTTTGAGTTCAAGGAAACGCATTTCAGAGTGAGGTGATTTTTTGAAATTTCCGACTTACACCTTCCTGATTAAAAAAGGCAAATTGTTGCAAATATGGAAAAACACGCTAAATAAATTATTTTAGAAGAGCCGACCGCCTCTTGAATTCTCGGTCGGTTTCACACATTCACCATCCGATGAGAATGACGAATTATTCCTTTTTCCAGAACAATTCATTAGTTTTTTAGCCGAGCTGAACCGTTCAAATTGCTCTCAACTAACTACTTTTCTCGAGGCTGTCATTTTTACATGACATTTTCTTCAGAGTAAAACGACGTTTGATTTGATAATCAATAAAATACCAAAAGTTTTTTTTGAAGACTCCATGCAACGAAAATGCGAATTCTGCATAAAAGTACCACGTTTGAGAGGTGAGCTCTCCGCGCGATTCATTGGCCGCCACCGCGCGTTTAACTTGAGATTGAGTCATAGAAAGGCGACCAGTCGGAGATGAAATTAAAGTGTTGAAAAATGGCTTCGAGCAGTTGGCAGTTAGTAGCGTCAGGTCGCGGTGATTTGGCGATGGGATGGCAGCGTGTCTTGGACGACGGCGAGCGGGCGGCGCCTGGTCTTTGACTCGAAGACAAACTGAAGACCAACTGGCATTAAATTGACAAACGTTTGCTTCAGAATCATGAGTAGGGATCGTCTGACTTCAACTCCCTCTATTGTTTTTTGCGAGCAATAGATATTAGTACAGTCCACATGATGACAGGACTGTCGAAAAAGCGTACACCCGGGAAGGTGTGCAAAAATCATTCAGATGCACACACTGAACCAGAAATTCGAAAACATCAGCAATGTCGGAGAAAATGGCTACGAACGAGCACAGAAAGACCTGTGCGGCACTAAACCTGAGTGGTCCGCTCACGCCCACTCCTTTCGACCGGTACCGAACCGTAAACTACTGAAAACCCGGCCTTAGGGGTAACAACATACCCCAAGAGGTGCAATCCACTCCGCTCAACAAAACTTACCCCATTTGATGATCGGTTGCCTTCTTATAGCCGAATTTTCAGTCAGACACTTTTATCGGTAGCCGTTGAGGAAGTGGGCGTGGCGTGACCGGGCATTCAAGTTTAGGGTCGTATAGGGCTATTTAGTGATAGTTTTTAGCCGTTTTTCAGCATTATTGATGCAGTGAGCCCTGGTTCTTCCGGTTTACGCTAGAAATCCGAACTGTTTTGATCGTGGGCACTGCCTTCAAGATATTCCGTGTGATATTTCTGGAGATCGATTGGTTGTGTTAACTCTATACAACTTCCCAGGGAGTGGGTATGTTCATTTTCTTTCAAAGGAAAGAACTCTCTAAGTTGATTATGAGTAAGGTCGTAGTTACTTAAGGGACCACTTTGAGCAGTGTTACCACACTGTACTGGCCACAACACAGAGCAGTAGCTGAGGCGACGAATGGAGAACGAGGGCAGCACGTGCTCCTCGAGCAGCAGCTCGTCCCCTTGTGCTGCTCTCGCTATTCCAGTAAACATGAGAGCTAGTTGTGCTCCTTGACAGCTTACGATCGTCTGAGATGATAATCAATCGATTGCTTCAATTCCATACACCTTGTTTGGGAGAGAAGAGAAATGGTGAATTGACATATAACTAATCAGATGTCTATATGTGCATGCTCAAAACAAAAAGCTCCCCATGCTGACTGTAAACATGCTCGTAGCTGTCCAAATGGACCACTTCGAGCAATGTTACCCGCACTACGATTGCCACAAAAAAGAGCAGCAGCTGAGGCGACAAATGGAGGACGAGGGCAGCACGTGCTGCTAAGAGCGGCACAAAGGCAGCACGTGCTGCTCGAGCAGCAGCTCTTCCCCTCGTACTGCTCTCGCTATCCTCGTCGAGGTAAAAGCCTATTGTGCTCCATTACGACCCCGCGATCCCCTGAGTAAGAATATTGTGATCTAATTGAAAACCTCAAGTGTAGCAACGCGCGCTCTAATTTGGCGGGCATAACGGTCATGTGCTCCTGGAAGAGCACGTGCCCGCATTGTCCTGTAAAAGATTACGTGGTCAAGCTGCAGGCCTAGTGTGGTCAAACCGAATGTCTCGAGTGTAGCGATAAATGCTCTAAATTCGCGGACAACACAAGCACGTGCTTATAGAAAAGCACTTGCCCATATTGTCCCACAAACATCACCTGGTCGAGTTGAAAGCGTAGTGTAGTCGAGCAGAACCCCAACAGTGCGTGAGTAAGCCCTTTGAGCCATATGCGCTTGCGATCATGCCACTGTTAGTGTATGAGAAGGACTAGCAAATGTGCCAATGGAATGTGTGCTCAAACAATGTCACGCTAGTAGCCGAATAGATTAGCAACAATACCCTCGTGTTTGTTCGGCTAATTCCCGAAATTCCGCTGTTCCGTAGCCACTACTGTTGCTATTCGCGCCACAGCTGTTCGGCTAGTAGCCACCCGGAGCCCAACAATCTAGTAGCCGTACAGAAATCGTGTCAGGCCTTCGTCAGACCTTTTTGATCGACTGAGTCCCACCCGGTCGATAAGCACCGAGATAGTGACTACGGGTGCAGAAGATCCACTCCATGAGTTCGCCCGCGACCGTCTGCTTGGTCCTCAATCCACCCACTCGATAATGGTGTTCTACGAGCAAACACGGGCAGGGCCAATGCACCCCGAGTCGGTTTTCCCGCCCCGGACTCAGTCGTTTTTTTCAACCAAGTGTGATGGGAGCCTTACAGTCTGCAACGAAGTTGCCATCCCAGCTGCGTCCCAGCACCTGGAGGGTCCTAGAACTTGAAAATGGGTCCCTCTCTTACGAATGAGTCGATGCCGCCTTCCAGGATCGAGTTGGAAAAGCCGTCTGAGGCATCCGATAAGATAGAGCTCCTTACATATTTCCTGCACCACTTACAATTAGAAGGGTAGCAGATGTAGCCCGACCTCATTGCAATTTTTTTGTTATCCGAAGAAGCCAAATTTGCAACAGCTGTTGCTATTCTGTTGAACTGGGCGGGACAGGGAGGAGCCTGTTGGGCAATTAGCGTGTCTCGCTACGCTTCTTAGTCTTGAGTTAAGATGTGTCTTCGGGACAAAGAAAAACTCAACTTTTCTAATTACTCTAATTTTTCACATGTCCTCTATTCCGAAGCGAAATTTACTGCCATTGATTGCTTGCGTATGCGCGCCTATACTGTGTTCCCATTTCCCCGAACTTTCTACTCGCTGTCCATGCCCTCGCTCCGCACAAGCACGCGGGGGAACAAATTACTAGATTCGACTCCGAAACGTGGGATACACAATTTAGACGATTCACTGAATGTGAGAAATTGTGTTTTTTTTTCAGCCGTGCCAACGAAAGCTGACCGTATTCGTGCCGTCGCAGTACATCACGGCAGCCAAGCAACCATCGAAAACCTTCAACCTGGGCATCCTGCAACTGGCCGGGAAGTTCGTTGGAGAAGAGCGGGACTGTTTGCATGCATAGCATAGGAGTGATGAAATCCCTGACCTTCTGAAGTCTTTCTGATGTATATTCATACCGCTATAAAGCGTCTGAAACAATTTGAAGTTCATGTGTTTGGGTCATAACAAGGTTTCATATCACCTGATAACACCAGCAGAGGACGCGTGGGCATGGATACCCAGTCAGTCAGCTGTTTATTTACTAATTGGTCGGCCGGTCGATGCACTGCTTCAAGCACTACTACAATGAACCTCTGCCAACGCAGGTAAGGTTATGCTTCTCTTGACAAGAGAGACTTTGTGCTTAACCATGTGTCGCTTAGGACGAGCTTTGCCGTGAGACCGGCGCGATGTGCGGCTACGTGGAGAAGAGTTTATCGATGACAACGTGGGAGAAGCGACTAGCCGTGATTACTGGAGACAACACTCTCGTCATTTACAAGTACTACTTACTCGACATATGCCCTGGGTTAGAGTTTCTAACTCAGCACGCCGATATTGGTCAGAAAAAAATGCACTAGAAAAAATTTCCTGACGGTCAAATGTGGCTTTAGGGCAGGTTGGAAGTCCGCAGCGGCGAATGCAACGAGCAGAAAGTTACAGCGAAAAGCCGAACCGGATATATTGCCACAACACATGTGAAATGGCAAAATTACAGGATTCTGATTTGCCACCGGCACAAAATTCTCCCGGAAGTGATGTAGTTTTTCTTGCCAGAGTCTTTCATGAGTAGGCCCCAATATCGTGTTATCTTTATCACCGGTGAAGCTGTTTCCATAATCCCTAGTATAATCAGCTTCAGCCACTCACCTCCGGAGAAAGATGGTGTGTGAATGAAAACACACCGCTCTCAATTTCTTTTATACCCCACCGTTTATCAATTGGGTATCATCAATTTTGTTTACCGTGAGAATGTTGTGCCGGTGGCAATTTATAATCGTCTGGCAGAATTAAATGAAGTGCTCATTAAAGGCATTGTTCGCGATAAACTTCATCCTCGAATTTTTCACGACAAACGCTTCTCTTGGCTATCAGAAGCAGAACAGCGTTGAAAAAAACGGGACCAAAAGCTACCCAGGAGCTGCAAAACGGCTTAGAAAAGTGGGCAAACTCCGCCGCTGTGGGCAAGTCCGGCCCCTTTCCGCCCTCGAAGTGAACAATGGAACACTCGAGATCGTGAGATGAGCGATGGTTTCCGATCAAAAGCCCCGTTCTTCCCTTCATTCTCAACTTCTCTTTTTACTCAGTTCAGCTCGCATACATTGGCTGCAAAAGACGGAAGTTACAAGCTTCGGACAACTCGTCCACCATGCTTCCCTGGCACAATTTTCGAGGGACCATAACTCCGTGTCCAGAAGGTCTTGTACGATTCCAGAAGCATCATTGGAATCAGAATGGGACCGGTTTCAAGATAGGCGAAAAACAGAAAAGCGATTTCTAAAGCGAACAGTGCCTTTAATGAAAATGCAACGTACGTGGTAGAAGAGTACATACACCACAATCAAAAGGGGAAGTTATAGTCAACGGCAATGGAAGTAGGACCTGGTGAGGTTGCGTACTCTTCCTAACATACTGTAGTCTGATTGTGTTATCAGTCATTTTTTCGAAATAACACATTGATCTGTGGATTTTTGTTTCTTTTCTCACATTTTCACAGACTCACCGATCTATCACAGCTGTTTCGAAAAAATGTGGGATGCCACTAACAAACTACCGTATGTTAGGACGAGTCCGCAACCTCACCAGGTCCTACTTACATTGCTGTAGACTATACTATCAGAGTTAGCAAAGCAGCAAAATGTGAAATGAAACTTTCCAAGGCAATCAGTCGAGAAAGAAGGGTCACATTGATTTTGAACATTGTGAGGAGCGAACCTTGTATTTGTGTTCAGGGTCGCCTTCAGTCAGTGTCTAAGGTCAACGGACCAGCTCTAGGCGATTTTCCCTGTCAGAAACAACCTGTCTCGATAGAGTACGCGATGCGCCGGGGCTTGCGCACCACCCGCGAAATTGTAGGCCGAGGCGGGAACTTGCGAACTAACAGATGGAGCCTTCTGATTGACCACAGTTGAACTCAAAACCAGCGTGGAAGTTTGTGGACCAACCGCTAGAGTAAACTCCAAATACCGTGCGGTACCGATTGCCACAAGGGCATGAAATGATGATATCAGTTGCATTTCTATATCAGACCGACCGACTCAGACTCGCAAATGAAAGTTGAGAAGTATTTTATGGCTTTGTGGCAATCGGTACCGCACGGAATTTTTCGTCTAGTAACCGCTAGAGCTAGCGGGCTAGCAATGGTAGTTTCCTGACCACCCGCAAGATCTAGTGGACTGCTCGCCGGAGCTCGTGGACACACCACGGAATCTTACGCAGCAACCGCGATATGCTCGCAGAGCAACCTGATGGTTTAGGGCCCTATGTAGTTATACACCAGCAGAACCAAAACGTCCCGCGATGACATTGCCTCCGCTTGTTGCGTGAATCAGGGAATTTTCTGTAATGTTGCGTCTTTGACGCAATATTACATACTGAAAATTCCCGGGCCTTTGAATTGTAATTGATCGATATTTTTGCTCCTTTCACTCCTTTATTGTAGAAAGTCACTAATAAACTATTCCGCTTGACAAAGCAGTGCTCGTTATGTCGTCTTAATAATATTTTGACAAGTTTCAATCTGAAAAATAATCAGCTGGTGGAATTTGGCAAGTTTCCAACAGGGTATGTAGGTCCCGCAACGATACAGTATACAGTACAGCGGCATGAATGACTGCTCGATGCGGACTTCCGGCGTGTTTTTCTGTGACAACTGCTCCTTCCGGCGTGCCTCAGCACAGCTGAGGCGCGCATAAATGGTAATTGTCTTGCTGTTTCAGCAGCGTCCCGCCGGTGTGTAAGTGGGGCCTAAGGCCCCCGTCATAGTCGGTGGATCTACTGAGTCCCACCGGGTCGATACGCACCGAATTCGTGGGAAATGGGTGCAAAAGATCAACCCACTGTGTCCGACTGCGACCGTCTGATGCCCACCGCAATCCCCCCCCCCGGTCGATACTGATGGTTCCTATGCGTACAAGGGCGGGGCCAATGCACCGACTGAGTCCGACTGAGTCCCACCGAAATCATCCTCACCCCACCCGGTCGATATAGTTGTTTTTCACGTGATTTGGATGCATTTTTTCGGCCGACTGCGACCTGCCGAGTCCCGCCGCATCTCGAATCTCGTCGTCTGCGCTCTGCCCCACGTACTGCTGATACGGAAATCAGATTCAGACATGTTGAAACCAAGAAAAATCAGCCACCAAACACGTTCCGATTCACAGCTGAAGTGATAATCGTCAATATCAATTGCGTGTTTCGCAGAGGAGTTGGTTGGCGCTGGGGCAACCGGACTCAGTGGGACTCAGCAGGTTTTTCCACCCCGGACTCATTCGGACTCAGCAGGTTTTTCGACGAAGTCTGACCGGGGCCTAACAGTGGGATCTTGCGCGGTTGACCGCGGTTGAATATGGATAGACTTAAAGAGCTTGTGTACCGCACGTGCTAAACAAAGCCTATTGCGGCTGGAACTGGCCTAATGCTGAATTTTGCAGACCAGCCGCAAGCGAAAACTAGTCTACTCGACGCCTTACCTGATAGCAGCCCTGCAAGTGCCTGCGATCAAATTTTCCTTTGCCTAAAAAGACTTTTTCATCTTTTTACGCAACTCACACAACGAAGTGCGTGTTTCCCATGTGGCTCGCGTGCAAGTATGTAGAGTCAGACTTGTCGCCGCGATGATATCGTCTTCAGGGAACCTCTTATGGGCAAGGTTTATGAACTTAACAAAATAAAACACATGCATATCGATCGATTGGAAAACGGTGATATCATCTCACGCATTCAAACAAAGGACGGTAAACGTGTGGGTTTCTTCTTCTCTTATTTGTTCAGACATTCCACCACATCATCTCATCTATTGCCGCGCGGCTTTCGTAATGTTATTGTCGAATTTCAGGTAAAATTAAGACTGACTGGAAGTGATGCGAGCGCTTGGGCCGCCAAGCTAATCCAGTAAGTGATATGTATTTCGGAAAGTTTCGGTGCTTATGCTTGACTAGGGTTGGGCGGAGTCACCCTGCTCTCATAACCTCCCCCATCAAAAAAATTCATTCATTGAATAGTTCTAGGATTCGGGCGTTTAAGCTGATTGACTGCATTGTTCGGGGATTCGGTGATCTAGAACTGATTCAGAGTTGGGGCTAATGTGGGCGGGCTCCAAAGCAGCCATCTGCTCCCCAGCTATAAGTGAAAATATTATCCCGAGACACAGAAAATTCAGCATTTCAATAGTATATTGAACAGTTTCGTGGAGACTTCAAGGAAATCATATGGAGAATCCGCGAACACTTGCCTAGGATTCACGGTTTGAGGCGATTTCAGGTATAGTAGACTATATAAGAGATTCTGCGGAGACTTCGCTGAAGCTGAAAGGACTGCGTATGTTGCGGAGATTATACTGTGTTTATCCCAAAATGCACAGCAGAATATGGTTCGCTACCGGCCCTCTATGTACCGTAGTGCACGTCCATAGACGCACTCTCGGCCGACCCCGGTGTGCATGCGAATCAATACGCCAGTGCCGCTGCCACTAACTCGCCAGGTTGAAGTTGCAGTGGCAGGGTGGGTGGTTAAGTGGCGGCGGCAACCTCGTATTGATTCACATGCCCACCGGGGTCGGCCGAGAAAGCGTCGATGGACGTGCACTAAGGTACATAGAGGGCCGGTGGCGGACCGTGTTTTGTGCAATGCGAGATAAGCAGAGTATACCGAATTAGTTTGCAAAAAATTTGGTGGCGAATTCCCAGGATTTCGCGAAGGATTAGATCACTCAAAATCTCTAGAGACGAAATTCGGGAATGCAGACTCAACACGTGAATTTTGCCCGGATTTTGTGGACGTTACACTTGCCCCGTCACGATGATTTTCAGAGAAGTTTCTAAAGACGTTGTGAAGAATTGTCGAGATATGGCGGCATAGACGCTGTTAGGGAATTCCGCGAGATTCGGAGGACATTCCCGTGCTTAGTTTGTATCGCTGAAAGATCTCAAGGGAGATTTCCACAGTGTTGTGGAGGAGACTTGCCGAGAATTCAAGGTTGCTCCTTTATTCAACACACAGTGGATCATGGGGATTTCAGAAAATCCAGACACACCGAAGGAATTTCGCGGAGATTTTGCGGATATTCCAATGGCTCAGTTTCTGCCGCGGAGACTTCCGGGGAAGTATTCCGAAATTTTGAGGAGACTTGTCGAGACTCCAGTGTTACTCCTTTCTTCAAAGCAAGCATTCTGTGAGGATTTTAAGGAATGACGATACTGTGCGGAGACTTTGCAGAGATTTCGCGACTATCCCAAACGTTCACTTTATGCTAATGTTTGTCACGGTTATTTTCAGTAGAGTCCGGAGAGAAATTTTTGAGTAAATTCCGAGATTTTGAGGTTGCTTTTCTATTCAATATACATTTAGTGGGGATTTCAGAGAATTGGATACGGCTACTATATTTCGCGGTGATTTCGCGGAATGCTCAGAGAAGTTTCAAAAAGTTATGCACACTTGCCGAACGCGGGGCTCTCATGAATACTTCAATTGCTCAGTTAAAGATCTGCTGGGATTCCGAAATTGCTTATTCAGAGACCAGAAAAGATTTCGCGAATGCTCCTTCGTTTCATAGACGTATAGCGCCGGAATTTTACCAAAAATAAACATACTCCTAGGTGTTTTCTAGAATATTTCGCGGGTACATACTTTGATCGCTTTATCGCAACGAGTTTCGGGGAAGCGATTTTCAGTTTATTCCTAGATCACAGTGTTTGTCGCGGAGATTTCCAAAGAAGTCTAGAGGGGTTCACAGAGATTTTTCAGCTGCTTCGATGGCTCAACATACTTACAAGGGAAGTGTTTAGAGAGGTAAGCGCATCTGCGAAGACCACTAGTATCGTTACTATCTCTTGTGGCTGGTTAGTAAAAGTGCGCAGTATCCGGCCCCGAGCTGCAGATTCCAAGAAGTTACAAGCTTGAAAATGTGGTTTTCTGTGTTTTTCTTACCTTCCAAAAAGCGCATTGGTCTTGGTAAAATCCTGAAACGGACCTCATAATTGTGTTCAGCGCCGAAAATTCCCCCCCAGCCTGAGCAAAGTTTGGGTGAAGGCACACTTTCCAAACATTGTCCAGACTGACAGCGTTTTGGACTTTTGCGGATTTTCGGTTGGGCGTTTATTTAATCCAATTACCAGGGTTCAAGGCGGTTTGAAAAATTGTTCCAGATTTGACATTAAGTTCTTCATGGGAGGTTATTTGGGACTCTGATCACGAATCTGGAATTTATCTGTCGATTTTCCAAAGTTTCCGACTTGGTTCGTTCATAGCCTCCAATCGGGAGAATATTTGAGGACAAATTGTGACTTTCAACGAATTCCGGAAAGCTGCGATATAAATGCCTAAAAGTGTTTCTCTATGAGTTATTTCAAGTGCTAAACACGACTTTGTTGCAGATTACGGTACATTACGGTGGGTATACGGTAATTTGGTCAAAGTCTCAGATTCCACTCAAAATTCGTATAAGGGGGTTATTCGGGGGGGGAGGGGGATTAGAATTCAACCTCCGTTTGCCAATTTTCAAAATACTAAGGTGAGTATTCTCCCCTAAATGACATGTTACCTACCGTAACCTTTGGTAAATCTCAAAACGTCGACAAATTGACCCTAGAATCGTGCTCACCGCCCTAGGTTATCCTTACATCCAAGTTTTGAGCAGAATTCGAGAGAAGTTTTTGAAATTTCCAATAAATGCCCGATACTCCTCTTGCCTTCTCGCGGAGCTTGAAAAATGCTCATGATTGCGTCTAACCTGCAGCTCGGGGCGGGATACCGACGTACTTTACTATTGGACCCCAAGGGATACTAATCATACTAGTCATTTTCGCAAATGCATTTACAACTTTGAACACTTCCCTTGTTAGCTCTTTCCACAAAAAGTTTCGCGGAAAGCGACTACCGACTTCTTAGTACATACTCGAACTTTTCCAGCATTCACAGCACATCGGCAGGCCATCATTCACATCCTGGTAAGACTTTTAAACAAGTGAACGAACAAGAAGCGGCTGTCGAACGATCTAGCAAAGAGGGTGCTGCCATAATGTGGTGCGTCTATGTATGTACGTGCTCACTGCTAACTAGGGAACCTCACAGGACCATCCCTACCATTTCAAAGATGATGAATACTTTCTTGCCGATTCTGGCTCGCTGTCTTCGAATCTGACAGCGGAAACCGCTGCGGAGGCCCCTGACCGAAATTAAAGGCGTTTTTGAAGCTTTGCGAAAAGGTAAGGATATCAGCAAATTTTTAGGGTGCTTGAAAACAGTTTTTCGGATTAGCCTCAAAGCACACAACTGGGCGCTGAACGCGAATCTGAGGTCTGTTTGTCACTAGACTTAGGAGTACTGTAGGTTACGGCAGGCATGATGCCTTTTATCTGGCGTGACCTACTTCAATATTTCAAAAATCAAAAAATGGACCTCAAACTCACGTTCAGCGTCCCAAATAACACTCACAGAGTGATTTTGAACCAAATCTGAGACTTTGACCAAGCTAACGTATACCCGACGTAACTTACCATAATCTATCGGAAATCAAAAAATGGCCTGCAGATTTGTGTTCTGCACCCAGAATATCCGCACAGAAAAGTTCTGGGCCTCATCTATCGAACCATCCCAGAAATCGTCGAATGTTGCGTTTTGCCCTCGAAGTTTTCCCCCGATGGAGAGCTTTGAACGAGTCAAGTCGAAAACTTCGTAAAATCGACGAATCAACCCCAGATTCGTGATCCGCTCCCCAAACAACCAACCCCCCCCCCCTCTGAAAGGATTTCATGTCAAATCTGAAACATTTCTCTAGCATGCTCTCACAGCCCACGAATTGGTATAAATAAACACCCAACAGGAAATCCGTACGTACGTAAAAGTCTAATACGTTATCTGCCTGTGAGAAGCCTGGAAAACGTCCCTTCACCAAGAATTCGCTCAGTGGGGTAGTTTTGCGAACGCTGAACACAATTGTGAGGTCCCTTTCTGGATTTTCCATACACTAATGCGCGTTTTTATAGAAAAAAGCGCTTAACAAACAATTAGAGGCTTCTAGCCTTTTTCAAACCTGTAACTCATAGATCCCCAGCTTATTCTTTTAGAAATTAAGAAAGCGACTAAGAATCAGGGTTAGTACGTCGAATAACCCTTCATTCCATTTTTTAGCCAAATTCATCCAAAAACAACAAAAGTCACGTTCAGCTCAACTGCAGGAAATATGAACTTTGACAGGCTATAGCCTTTTTCGCAGATGTCCGCAGCAAAACTCAGGTTCAGACTCGAAGAGAGCGTGCCAGAGTTGACTAGAAAGCATTCATCAGCTTTCTGACCCTGATAACACCATGCGAGGTTCCCTAGCAAGGCCTAGCTATACTTTGGCGATGCGGTACTTCGCCTTTGCAGCCGCTCTCACAAGACGGCATCTTCCCCGTCTGGGTCGAATCAGAGCAAGTTCTCGTACAGCATCACACTGCCAGATTCCGATGATTCGGAATCAGATGAGAAGGGGTCAGTAATATGAAGTTGAGCAGTCCACCCTACATACATGCAAAGGTGTCCAGAAACAAAGTTCCAGATGCAACAAGAATGGTCAACCTGCCGACGTGCCGAGCATCATCATCAGTAATACGGAAAGGTGCCGAGCACAAGGTGGCAAAGTTGGCAGTGAGGAGATCAACATCTCTGAGGTGAGTTATGTCGATAATTCGGGTAGGGTTAGCGCTGTGTGAGGACACTGTCTTTCAGCTTTTCCACTCGCTTCTGACCTCATCAGCCAGGTCGCCGTATAAGAACCTCGTGCGAGATCGACTGGACGAACTTATCAGACGACATATACGAGAGGAGGGTGATCAGCAACCGATTTCAGACCTAACCCCCTCAGCACGAGCAGATGCGGCAGCAGTGCGCATTTCTAGGGTAAGCCCGGTCTCGTATGGCGAGGCATGGCCTGACTTGATGTAGCATGACATATCATTGCACGACATAAGGTCAGATCATGTGACTTCACATAACACGACATGAGATGGCGCTACCCTCGATGCGCGAGCAGTTCGCAGGGAGGAGCTTGGCCTGCGTTGCGGCTAGTTTTGATAAGAGGTGGACGAGTGGCCGTGTAGTGTTCCGGCCCCAGCCCGGGCTCTTGGTAATTGATTATGATGGCCATCACCGCATCGATTACCAGGTGCCAGGGCTGAGACCGGAACACCACACGGCCACCCGTTCACCTCTTATCTAAACGATCCGCAACGCAGAACAAGCTCCTCCCTGCCAGCTGCTCGGGCATAGAGGGTACATCTTTTTCGACATTGCTCTCAAACAACTACTCAAACACTCATTTCCAGATTGGTTCTGCGGAATTGTGCGATGGGAAATGACTGATAGTTTTTGGTGTGGAGTCTAGCGAATAAATATTTTTATCACTTGTACTTATTATTCCTAGCAATGGAAGTCTTCTAATAGTGCGACAGCGACTACAGCGCAAGTTACTCTAAGGGCACAGTCCAAGCTCAGGGTAAAAACTGATAATTCCACATAATTGTGAAGTACATTCACCCTATTTAGCCCTTGCCAAATGTGAGCACTCAATTACTCCGAATAAGCGAGATATAGGGGAGGCCACCCTGGGGCGTCAATACCAGGAAGCCACTTTGACAAGCCCCTTTTACGATCTTCCGAGCTCAACAGTGGCGACATGAGCGATGACTTCCGATCAACAGCCCCGTTCTTCCCTTTGCTCTCAACTTCTCTCTTTGTTCAAGTCGGTTCGAATACATCGATTGCAAATATAAAAAGTTACAAGCCTCAGACAACTCGTCCGCCATGCTTCTGTAGCTCATTTTTTGAATGGCCATAACTTCGTTCCTAGCGGGTCTTGTACGATTCCTGAGACATTATTGGAATCAGAGTGGGACCGTTTTTTGGATAGGCGGGAAAACAGAAAAACGATTCTGAGGTTGGACTGTGCTACTAAAGGCACAGTTCAGCCTTAGGAACGAAAACTGAGATTTCCAAAAAATTGTGGAGTAGTCTCACCTCATGCAACACCTGCCAAACGCGAACTCTCGATTCCTCCAAATAAGCGAGATAAAGGAGGAGACCACCCTGGAGCGCCCACATCAGGAAGCCACTTTGGCACGCCCCTTTTCTCTTTCTTCAGGTCATCTCGCGTACATCGGTTGCAAATTGCGGAAGTTAGGCCCCGGTCATAGTTGGTGCTATTTGCATCTGCATCCCCCCCCCGCACCCCCCGACACCCCCCAACACCACCCCGGTCGATTCGTATGTTTAAAATGATGGAGTTAGGTTGAGAAAATCACTCGATGCATCCAACTAGATATGACGATGATTACGTGGCCAACAGGATTGCACCTGTTCAGAGAAATAGTGAAGGCGAGTATGGTGAAGTCACGGAGGTAGCAGTAAGGTTAGCTTTCTAGTGATACGCAATGTTTTATCATCGACCCACCCACCCGGTGATTTTTCTCATCCGCCGTCATCCACGTATTGCATGGATATCGACCGCGTCGGATACATTGAGTGATTCCTGAAAGTTTAGGTTCCTGGCAAAGTAAAGATTTGGTATGGCCATAGAAATATACTCAGTTAAGAAGGAAAATAAAGAAAATGAGAAAAGGTTTTGAAATATTGCTGAGAACGATTTGGCGTAGAATAATTTGTTTAGCGGGAAATGAAGTGAAATAGTTGAAAGTATGATTTGGCAGTCGAGTTTGAACCAATCATTGATACGAGTTGTGCAAAACGAGAGATCGACTTGTTTGTGCTTATCCGTAGAACATATCAAAGGGAGATCAGGCGTGAAATGGGAAGCATCAAATTTTTTTGGGGAGCTGTAATGCGGCGGTCTTCACGTATTAGGTGAAGTAAATAAAATCAACACGCGTGATTTCGCTTTGATATGTTCTACGGATAAGCACAGACAAGGCGATCTCTCGTTTTGCACAACTCGTATCAATGATTGGTTCAAACTCGACTGCCAAATCATACTTTCAACTATTTCACTTCATTTCCCGCTAAACAAATTATTCTACGCCAAATCGTTCTCAGGAATATTTCAAAACCTTTTCTCATTTTTCTTTATTTTCCCTTCTTAACTGAGTATATTTCTATGGCCATGCCAAATCTTTACTTTTGCCAGGAACCTAAACTTTCAGGAATTTCATTCATTTTTTCCAAAGGTTTCCTTTCTAACATGATTTATGCCTGGTGGTGTTAGATGAAAGTGAACCCACTGATGTCCTGCCCCCTTCTCTATGACGTCCTGCGCACTCCAACCTGATAGCCTGCGCACTTTCGATGACGTCCTGCACACGCCCACCTGATGTCCTGCATCCTTCCACTGATGTCCTACACACTTTCTATAAGGTGCACTGCACACTCCCACTATAGTCCTGCACACTCTCACTGATGTCCTGCACACTTTCTGCATGGCGTTCTGCGCACACCCATTTGGGTCCGGCACTTACGGCGTCCGGCGCACTTTCATTTGGGTCCCACACACTTTCTAGGGCGTTCTGCGCACACCCATTTGGGTCCGCACACTTTCTACGGAGTCCGGCGCACTCTTGTTTGGGCCCCGCACACTTTCTACGGCGACCGGCTCACTCTCATTTGGGTCCCACACACTTTCTAGGGCGTTCTGCGCACACCCACTTGGGTCCAGCACACTTTCTACGGCGTTCCGCGCACACACATTTGGGTCCCGCACACCTTCTACGGCGTGCTACGCACACCCATTTGGGTCCCGCACACTCTCTACGCCGTCCGGCGCACTCCCACCTAGGGCCCCGCACTTCTACGGCGTTCTGCGCCCACCAATTTGGGTCCCGCCCACTTTCTACGGCGTCCGGCTCACTCTCAACTGGGTCCCACACACTTTCTAGGGCGTTCTGCGCACACCCATTTGGGTCCCGCACACTTTCTACAGCGTCCGGCGCACTCTCATGTGGGTCCCGCACACTTTCTACGGCGTCCGGCGCCCTCTCATTTGGGTCCCGCACAATTTCTGCGGCGTTCTGCGCACTCCCACTGGAGTCCCGCACACTTTCTACGGCGTCCGGCGCATTCTCATTTGGGTCCCGCACACTTTCTACGGCGTCCGGCGCACTATCATTTGGGTTCTACACACTTTCTGGGGCGTTCTGCGCACACCCATTTGGGTCCCGCACACATTCACTCCGCCGTTCTGCGCCCCCCCATTTGAGTCCCGCACACTTTCTACGGCGTCCGGCGCATTCCCACGTGGGTCCCGCACACTTTCTACGGCGTCCGGCGCACTCTCATTTGGGTCCCGCACACTTTCTACGGCGTCCGGCGCACTCTCATTTGGGTCCCACACACTCTCTACGGCATCCGGCGCACTCCCATTTGGGTCCCGCACACTTTTACAGCGTCCGGCGCACTCATGGGTCCTGCACACTTTCTACGGCGTCCGGCGCACCTCATTTGGGTCCCGCACACTTTCTACGACGTCCGGCGTACTCTCATTTGGGTACAGCACACTTTATACGGCGTCCGGCGAACTCTCATTTGGGTCCCACACACTTTCTAGGGCGTTCTGCGCACCCCCATTTGGGTCCCGCACACTTTCTACGGCGTCCGGCGCACTCTCATTTGGGTCCCGCACACTTTTTACGACGTCCGGCGTACTCTCATTTGGGTCCAGCACACTTTCTACGGCGTCCGGCGCACTCTCATTTGGGTCCCCCACACTTTCTAGGGCGTTCTGCGCACACCCATTTGGGTCCCGCACACCTTCTACGGCGTCCGGCGCCCTCTCATTTGGGTCCCGCACAATTTCTACGGCGTCCGGCGCACTCCCACTTGGGTCGCGCAAACTTTCTACGGCGTCCGGCGCCCTCTCATTTGGGTCCCGCGCACTTTCTACGGCGTCCGGCACACTCCCACTTGGGTCCCGCACACTTTCTATGGCGTCCGGCGCACTCTCATTTGGCTCCCGCACACTTCCTACGGCGTCCGGCGCACTCTCATTTGGGTCCAGCACACTTTCTACGGCGTCCGGCGCACTCTCATTTGGGTCGCGCAAACTTTTTACGGCGTTCTGCGCACACCCATTTGGGTCTCACACACTTTCTACGGCGTCCGGCACACTCCCACTTGGGTCCCGCACACTTTCTATGGCGTCCGGCGCACTCTCATTTGGGTCCCGCACACTTTCTACGGCGTCCGGCGCACTCTCATTTGGGTCCAGCACACTTTCTACGGCGTCCGGCGAACTCTCATTTGGGGCCCACACACTTTCTAGGGCGTTCTGCGCACACCCATTCTGGTCCCGCACACTTTCTACGGCGTCCGGCGCCCTCTCATTTGGGTCCCGCGCACTTTCTACGGCGTCCGGCACACTCCCACTTGGGTCCCGCACACTTTCTACGGCGTCCGGCGCACTCTCATTTGGGTCGCGCAAACTTTTTACGGCGTTCTGCGCACACCCATTTGGGTCTCACACACTTTCTACGGCGTTCTGCGCACACCCACTTGGGTCCCGCACACTTTTTACGGCGTTCTGCGCACACCCATTTGGGTCTCACACACTTTCTAGGGCATTCTGCGCACACCCATTTGGGTCCCGCACAATTTCTACGGCGTCCGGCGCACTCCCACTTGGGTCACACACATGTTCTACGACGTCTTTCGCACTCCTGCTGGGGTCCCGCACAGTATCTACGGCGTTCTGTGGCGCACTTCTGAGTCACACCGTGCGGCGTTTCAAAAAGTACTTCCGAGATCCCGCCGTATTGATTGAAGCGTTGCCTGTCAAATCCTGAGCAAAAGCCTATCAGTAACGGTGTTTATCTCACTAGTTCATTTTTACGAATGAGCAAACGTCGGTTGGTTTTTAATAACATGTTTACGTGTTTTTGTCTTTCTTTACCCTCAATTTTGAGGTTCCGCAAAAATTGAGCTACCAACTTCAAAATTTGACAGGAGCTAGGTGCAAACAAAACCAGCTTCCTGGCCAAAAATGAGCTCTCTAGCTCAACGATAAGTGTTCCAACAAGATCGTGAACGCCAACTGAAAAAAAAAAGGAGATGAACATTTTTTCGACCAAAATGACGTGGTTTGACACTTTTCTCGAATCTCAGGTAACGATTCCGGACCATTTTTTGAACAGTTATTCACCTTTCTAAAGTGTATTAAATGCAAAAGAACGGTCTTCCCACGTTTACTCTGGACCCCGATACTGAGATCAGTGGGTTGCGCGAAGGCGAATCAAAGTTACCAAATCTGGTGAGCTTCGCGCTCACCACAATTTTCAACCTCACTCCATCATTTTAAACATACGTATCGACCGGGGGGTGCGGGGTGCGGGGTGCGGGGGGAGTGGGGGATACACCGAGTGATTTTCTCAGCTTCACCTAACCATGTTGTTAATACGTATCGACCGGGTGGGTGTTGGGGGGTGCGGGGGGGTGCGGGGGGGGGGATACACCGAGTGATTTTTGCATCCCATTTCCAATGCATTCTGTGTGTATCGACCGGGCTGGAGGCGTCGGCTCATCCAACTATGACCGGGGCCTTACGAGTCTCGGACAACCCGCCAATATGCTTCCGCACCTCAATTTTTAAGAGGCCATAACTACGTTCCCAGGGGTCCCGTACGGTTTGGAAGACATCATTGGAGACAGCGTGGGACCCTTTCAAGATAGGTAGGAAATCAAGCAAACGATTCTGAGCAGGAATGTGCGGAAAAAATTTTTGGAAACAGAAAACAGAAAAGAAATCTCCAAAAATTGCTTTTACACCGTTAAACTTTTTACTTACTTCTTTATGTGTTAAACGGTTCTTTCGCACAAATTCGAAAGCCAACGTTTAGTCAGAGGGAGAAACGTACACTTCCGAGAGAGACAGATTATAAATGCAAAATGCTCTTCTAACCTCCCTTTTCCTGAGACAATAACACTCGATCACTTGATCAGAAGCTCCTTATGTCCCAGGATTACATAGATTTAGTCTCTTGACGATTAGTTCAAAATAATTGCTGGGTTGTGCACTGTAATACTCTTCAGCGCGTTAGAGCAACACGCGTACGGCGCGGGTATGCCGCGTGAGTATAAATGTCCTCACGCGCCTCTCGCTCCATACTGGCGGTTTTTCTGGTAACTATATAACAGTTACAATAGCTACATCACCACTCCCATCACCAATTTCATTGCCCTGCCTCTTATTCGTAGTCTGTGTAATCCTGCGCTGGAATGAATCAAAACACGAACTTAGAAGTTGCGGGAATGACACCGTTGGGCAAAACTTTGCCCCACTCCACCAAAGCGGTTTTCAGTGTCTGCCTACGTGTAGAAAGTATTCATACTCGAACAACGGGCTAGTCAGGGTACGAATAGCGGGCACTGATTATTAATGAAGCCCTTTATAGTTACTTATCAATGAAATTTGAGTTTTAGCGTTCTTACTGTAAGGCATACATTCTGAGGATATCATCTGTGTTGAACCTCGGGTAAGGGCAACCACTATAAGATGAAGATGAAGTCTCGGTATCCTCAGTTCCTACTGCGATACGCATCGAATTTCATAGAGGCTTGAATGCTTTTCAGAGCTGTACAGCGACATACGGGGGTCAGTCGTCTTCCCTGTCAGATCCTTCATCTCCTTAATAGAATCTAGTACCAATTCGAGGACACCGTAAGATTAGTAGATCTGATTGATCTTGGGCTGGAATCAAACCCTGCCGTGTCGAGCGAACAGCAGCGCATCCTGCCACTACGCCTCAGCTCGGGGAACCACCTTGGCGAGATGGACAAGTTTACTATAGAGAACCGCAGAGAATGTGGGTGAGGGTTTTCCAAACCTATCATATGTTTCCCGTCTATTAGCTCGGGCAATTGTCTCTGAAGCAAATTTGTCACAAGTCGAGGTATACGATGTTTTTCTGTTTCTCAGAAAACAGAAAAAATGGCCAAAAATGGGCAGAAAACAGAAAATTCCGCGCATCCCTGATTCTGAGGTTGGACTAGGTTGAGTTTGTAGTAGTTGTAGTCGTTGAAGGGAGCGGACGGAGCGTGAGTTCCACATTGGACTCTAAAGTCATATAGGGGCACACCGTGCTCTTTCTCTTCTATCAACATTGTTGGTGCGATGGAGCCCGAGCGTTTCGGTTTTGAATTAAAACTCGTAGACTTTTTTTTAGTGGAGACTGTCTTCAATACGCAACCCGTAGACTAGATTAGTGTTGAGCATAGCAAACAACCACCACAGAGAAAGTTTTAGCCTAATCTCTCAGAATTTCACCAACTTTACGCTCATCACATGAAAAAACCCTTATATGATTGAACGCCTAGAACATCGTTTAGGGTAATCGCACGCAGTTCTGGAGGTCATATTCCGATTCTATGGTCAGAAGTGGTCCTAGTAATCCAGATTTTCTCAGGAAAGGCCACATTTACTAAACACACTTTCTCTGCAAAGACTGGCCCTGGCTACCATCCGTGCAACTCACAAGGAGATGATCTTCACGAGTCGGTTGGGCGCTTCTCCGCACAACGACGTGCCGGCGGCGGAGTCGCGTCGCGATGCGATGTCGCGAGCTGCGGGCATGCAACTCGTGTTCATCTCCTCCGCCACCCCACGCCGAGGAGACCACCCTAAACACACAGTGACAGTTCACTGCCCTCTGTATCCCCCTACCTGCTGTTATCACTCTCTTTCCCTGAGCGCTTCCCCGTCCCGTATGATCGTCTTCTTCTTGTCAGCCCCACTCATCAAACCCCGTCTCGCAACACGCCGCGACCTTCCGGTGGTGTCCTAATTAACATTTCACTGGTTTTTTTTGCGCTGTTTAGCATCTGTTTTTTCTACCATTTTTTTGAAATCATTCTAGTATTTAAAGAAAAACTATATTTTTCCCTAGGCTCCAATATCGTGCCATAGCAGCGGTCCATCCAGAGGAACACCCGTGTGATTTTTTGACTATTTCATTGTTCAAAAAAAGGATTTTTGAGTTGTCAAATATTATTATATTAACAATTTTTGTTGAAATGTTCTAATATTCACGGTTCAATGAATTTAACCCTCATTTTCTGATTTTCCGAATTAACCAAGTCTTTGAAAATTGGTCAGCTTCAGAAGTCTTCAAGTTCAGAATAAATCGAATACTCAATTTGACACTACGCTTCTCCACACTTCAGCAGACGCCTTCTGGTCAGCCGTCTTGAAACGAATTTCAAATGTTTCCATTCTATATTTAGATAATTTTCGAATAATTTGAATATTCGACTATTCGAGCGATAATTTTAAAAAGCATCGATTCTTGCCAAAATTCACAAATTCAACATCTTGTTCTAGCCGTACACACAATTTATTCGAAACTTCAAATTATTCGATTTTTATTCCAATGATTTGAGAGATTTTGCAAAGATTGGGTTTATCTGGAGAAGTGAAGTATTCGATTTTTTGTTTATTCGGTAGATTTCAGGTTACGATTACCGAATATTCGCTCGCAACAAAAGGGCTGCTTTCTGGAGATTATTCAAAAACAATTCCATAATTTAAATATTTTCCAGAAAGCCGGGTTGCATTACATTCCCGAACACTTACATACATGAATTGAATTGACAGTAGTCATTTATATGTGAACAATTTGGCCTGGAACTTCGTAAAGATTTTTTTTCGATTAATTCGGATGTTTTGAAAGGCTCCATTCAATAAATTGTACAGAATATTCCTTTGAATGCATCTGTAAAAAAATCAAAGTCGAATTCAAAATTTCTCCAATAAAAATCAATGTAATATTCAAGAATTTCTTGGATAACCTTGAGAAAAACATCGGAAAGCCTCAGTAGCCGAATATCTTCACCTGGAATTATTTTTTTTCTCGGAAAATCGAAACTTTGGTTGTCCGAACGAATAAATCGAATATTCAATTCGTTACTGCACCCCTTCAATCTTTGCTAGGTATAAGAGAGCGTTAACGGGTATTCAGCCGGACAATCAGATATTTGAATAGTTCGTTTATTCAACTGTTGGGAGCGGTCAATTACTCGAATAACTTGTTTACTCGACTAATCGGGAAAGCTGAAATCCGATTTCTTCGACCATTCAGAGAAACCAAAATCCGAATAAATTCTTTTATTCGAGTGTTAGGAAAACCCAGAATCCTAATAAGTACATAGCTCATTCGACTATTGAGAAAAGTCAGTTGTTTGAATAATTCGCCTAATCGATTATTCGGAAAACCCAAAATCCGAATTATTCGAGTATTCGGAGGAGTCGGAATCCGATTTGTTCGTTCATTCGATGAATCGAAGAAGCGGAAATCTCATCGAATTCGTTTTGACTATTCGGAGAAAGCCGAAATTAGAGAAAATTTGTTGCTTTGAAACTCGGAAAACCCGGAATACGAATAAATCATTTATTCGTTTACATAATCGGAAAATCCTAATTACGAAAAACTTGTTCATTCGACTATTCGGAAAAGCTGAAACCCGTATGAATTCCTTAATTTTAATAATAGGAAAACCCGGAATTCAAATAATTTGTTTATTCGATTATTCGAAAAACCCGAAATCCGATTTATTCGACTATTCGGAGAAGTCAAAAATTCGGATAAATTCTTCATTTCGACCATTCGGAAAAGTCTAAATCAGAGTGAATTCGTTGTTTTTAATGCACGGGAAGCTCGTTTCTTGAACAAATCGTTTATTCAATCACTCGGAAACTCCGGAATCCCAATAATTCGCTTACTCGACTATTTCGAAAGACTGAAACCCGAAAAAAATCGTTTATTCGAATATTCGGAAATCAAATGATTTGTTTATTCGATTATTCGAAAAACCCAGAATCCGATTCCTTCGACCAGTCAGAGAAACCAAAATCCGAATAAATTCTTTTATTGGAATATTCGAAAACCTTGAATCCGAATGAGTGGCTCACTCGACTATTGGAAAAGTCAACCATTCAAATAATTAGTTCATTCGAATATTTGGAAAAGCCAAAATCCGAGTAAATTCGCTTATTCGATTATTCGGATAACTAATTATTCGATTAATTCGCTCATTCGAATATTCGGAAAACAATTAGTTGAATTATTCTCAAAATCGTATATTCGAAAATTGTTATTCGTTTTATATACTTTACTATGTATGCATGCCCTTCCCTAGGGAAACAGTTCCATTGAAGAACTCACACATGGAAAATTCGAATCAAGCACATAGAACGGTTATAAGATTACAGTTCCCTTCCCCCAGAAAATTCAAGCCAACTATCCAATATGGAAGAAGGGGGACTAGATTTCGTGTATCCCGTTTTTTCAGCCCCGTGAGGTTCGAATCCGTGAAGCCAACCGCAGGGAAACCTCTCGCGCAAGGCACAGTGCCCATTTTGGAATGTGTCCCGACTGAATGGCGCCACTTCCCTTTCGGTGAGGGATCCATTAATGGGATCGCTAACAACAGCCTCCCCTCCTCGACGCCATTGTCCTCATCTGCTACAGCTCCTGCCGTGGCGCCGCGCTTCCGGCTTTTTCACTCTTCCACAGACCGCTTTCAGGTGGTTCAGGTTAAAATGTTGATATTCTCGAGTTTTTTTTTACTTTTTCTCTCCATTTTCTGCTGCTATGGTAAATTTCTTTACATCACATTTTTGACTACATTTTTTTGACTAAATTGTAGAAAAAATTTATAGACAATGGCAAATATTTTCCTATCCAAAACGGAGTCCCGCGCCTGATATCAGTCTAAACAACAGTGGACTTAAATGATAACGGAATTTATTTGCAGACTGGCAGACGTGCTTCGCTTACATACAAACGTAGATTTGATTTTCTTTGCTGTAATTTCCTTTTTGTGGTCTGTGATCTGCATTTATATCACAATTATCGATTTCTGTGACAAGATAAGGCGACTTAAGAGACCGCCTGCTCCACGGCGAATTTTCACAGCCGACCGGTGCGCTCCACGGTTAATCGTTTCCGTAGGTGACATGTGTGGACACGCGGTCCGCTGGGAACCATTTTGATCGCAGCAGGCTTTCTTACTTAGACAACCAGTATTCCGTTTCCACTCCACCTGAGAGTATGTCGCTCCACAAAGATCTGGAGTGAGGTCATGGTGAGGCAATGATCCACCGCTTTTTCGCGGACCTGCTTTTTTCATTTTGGACGTTATTTCAGCTTCACATGCACGAGGCTGGTAACAAAATAAGCGTTTGTTTGTCAACTTCTAGAATTTCCTTCAGATTACAATTAATGATTAGGATTGAGCCGTGCTAGGCCGACCCCGGGTATTGAGAATTTGAAAAATGAACAAACTTCTCAATTGTAATGCCCTAATAAACCTCATGTAGAACTTTCGGCTGACTCAAATACTTTGATCTACCAAGTTATCTGATGCGATCGACAGAAATTTTATAAGAAATCTCAAAATGGGAATCAGATTCATGATCAGCACCCCCTCCTTCCCAATGACCACGTGAGCGAAGTCGCACCAAAACCTGAAACGTTTACAAACGGATAACGAACGGCAGACGCCAGCGAAGCTTTAGAAAACTGTGAAATATGCACCACTTAATTTTTCAGCGCCTCCAAATATACCCCGTAGTCAAATTTCAATAAAATCTTAAGCACTGAACTATTTCTAGGTTTTCACGCGTCCCCCCCCCAAGTTACCCTCCACTCGAAATTTAGCGAAATTTTAAACAAAGATGACCGATGGCTGATATACCGCAGTCGAAGGAAATTTGATTGGAAATGGAAAAGTGAGCACCAGAACCTTGTGCAGCAACTCGAATAACCCTCGAGGTCAAGACAGCAAAATTTGAAACGATGACCTACTACAGTTATCTTAAATAGATGGCACTACTATTTAGACAATCAACCATAGAACATCAGTTCCGTGATAAGCATCATTGATGACCCTTCTTAGCCAAGTTTGGAACGATTTCTTTCCCGTCAAAGAAGCTCGAAAAATCGAAAAGTGTCATTTCCGGAAATGATTGTAAAATTACTGGGAACACTCAAAATGTTTGACCAATGTGACTGTAAATAGGTTACATTATAAAGGACCTATCCGTAATTAAGAAAGACTCACGCCATAGGAATATAAAAAATATTAGAAGTTTTATGGCGTGGGTGCGCAGTGTGGACACGCGGTCCGAGGGGCAAAACAGCCGTGGGTGCGCAGTGTGGACACGCGGTCTCTTAAGTGTTAAGGAATGTCAGCCATTTCGATGAGAGCACACATTTCTGAGTCTATTCTTGAATGCAGAATACGAATTGTGGAACAAAACCAGATTTGGCTTTCAACCGGCCCCGAGCGCAACCGCT
Source organism: Aplectana chamaeleonis (assembly GCA_029168955.1). Taxonomy (NCBI): domain Eukaryota; kingdom Metazoa; phylum Nematoda; class Chromadorea; order Rhabditida; family Cosmocercidae; genus Aplectana; species Aplectana chamaeleonis. The sequence continues at coordinate 1,025,900 of JAPDOI010000153.1, forward strand.
TTTTAGAAATCTAAGTTCAGAGTTAACCAAACTGCATTGAAAAGAGCGCAAAAAGTTGGTGCAAACGCTCAAAATGGTTGGGAATGAGTTTCCGATTCTCGAGAAAAATTTAAAAACCGCTCGATTTTGGTGTTTATCTCCTTTTTTTTCAGACGGCGTTCACGATCTCGAGGGTACACTCAAAACTGAGCTTGGGAGCTCATTTTTGAACGGCAGGTTGGAAATGGGTGCAGGTCGTTCCTATGCCGTGGTGTTTGTGGCGTCGCAGTTTGTCCTCAGAATAATTGAATGCCAAATCTCTTTGCAGTCAGCTTGAGATGCGAGATAAATTTCTCTTTCAAGCCAGAATTTTTCTTTTTTGACTGATTTTTTGGCAAAGAAAAACTGAATTGAAAAATTTTGAACAAATTTGTCAAGCTCAATTTCAATCTTTGAAGAAACCGTGCGAAAAAACAAATAATTGAAATTTTGAATGAATCACGTGATCGAAAATTCATATTAAATTGGGTATTCAGACTTTTTTGAAAATCATGTTCCCAAATGAGTCCAATATCCGAATACTTAAAATATTGAAATCCGCTCTAAGTTTCCAACTTCTGTGTTCATTAGTGTCAAGTGAAGGCTCTAACAAGGGATGACTCTAAACATGAAATGGAGCTTCAAAACACGGTCTGCGGAGGGTTGCGGGGGACACAAAAATAAACAATCTAAGACTTTAAAATTTCACTCAGTCTTCACGGATAGCACAAAAACGACCAAGAAAGGAAAGAAACCGGAACGCTGGATTGTGATTATATTAAATAAATGTGATCCATGTAGGGGCTTTGAAATCATCTGAAAATGCTTTTCAGAAAGTTTGAAGACGAAACCCAGCCTGGTTCTGAAGTCATGACGCGTTTCCTGATCCCATGAACAATGCTCGTTGCATGCGAACCACCGATCATTGCAATTAGGGTAGATAGCCGGGCTATGCTGTCACTACACGATGGCTCAGTCGGTTGGGCGTGGGACTACGAAGCAATCCATAGATGGCTTGGATACTGTAGGATCATTTCTGTATATTGGTCGACTACAATGCCATTTTTATGTGTTTACCTCTTATTTTGAATTTTAACAGTGTTGCTTGTTTTCTATACCTCTTTTCTTATATAGCAGAGGTAACGGAATATAAACGGAGAACGTTTCATATCTATGTATTAGAAAGTATGGAAATTCCCGTGTTTCAATATTTGCTAGAATATCAAGTGAGCGCTCGTACCCTTCTCCCACATTTCAGGTTGTTCAATAAGTTTTGTCGTTCGATAAGAAAAACACAATTCTATGGTCCAAAATACACTTTATTATCCACTATAATCTCCCTGAACATTAATGCACTTCAAAAATCCAAAAAATTCCAAGTGTCATCCATAGTGATGAATCGACGCTCAAAATCCGCTCTATATTTTTTAAAACGCTCTAAATGTTCTGAGAAAGTCGCACTCGAATGTGTTTTTTCCGTTGCTCTGACACGGCGACTCTAAATGACTTGTAAACAAAGAATGAATTGACAGATTGAAATGAAACTTCACATACTACGTTCATATGAACAGTGTACCAAAAAAAAACGAAACATTTTTGGGCTAGTAGCAACGCCCTCTCTTATCGAACGACAAAACTTATTGAACAACCTTGGGCTCATTTGGAAACATGATTTTCAAAAAAGTCTGAATACCAAATTTATTATGAATTTTCGATCACGTGATTCATTCAAAATTTCAATTATTTGTTTTTTCGCCCGGTTTCTTCAAAGGTTGAGATTGAGCTTGACAAATTTGTTCAAAATTTTTCAATTCAGTTTTTCTTTGCCAAAAAATCAGTCAAAAAAGAAAAATTCTGGCCTGAAAGAAAAATTTATCTCGAATCTCAAACTGACTGCAAAGAGATTTGGCATTCAATTTTTCTGAGGACAAACTGCGACGCCACAAACACCACGGCGTCGCGCAATTCTAGCAGCTTCGTATTAGGCGTCGTTTATACTCCCGACGCCGAGCGGACCGGCAAAGTGCTATCCTATAAGGGGTCGTTTAAACTCCCCCCCCCCGAGCGGTGCGGCACAGTGCATTTCTGTAATATTGATCACGCCGCGTGGCACGATCGATATCGTGGGATCGCACTTCGCCGCGCTGCTCGGAGGCGGAAGTATAAACGGCGCCTAATATCGGTCGTGCCGCGCCGCGCCGCATAATCAGTACTACAGAAATGCACAGTGTGTTTGAACGACCACTTCTGTTGATCGTGACGCGATGCGGGATAAGTATCACGGAAATGCAAAGTGACGCTCCGCTCGGCGGCGCGAGTGTGAACGACCACTTACGTTCCCTAAACCGATTCTAGAAGCATATTGTTGTATTTTCAATGGTCAACATTTATTTTCTCAATTCTGTTTCGATTTTTCCTATTCCCGTCAATGGAGATACTATTACAGAATGCAATGCTGTTAAATGTCGTGCTCATTTTGGTGAGCACGATACCGGCAGGCCGGCTTTGCCCGTCGGTTTGTGACTGTTTTCTGAATGGACGCACTGACTGCTCTCAGCGAGGGCTCACTGAGATTCCCGATGGTATTCCAAAGTCCACCACATTTCTGTACGTTCACTAGTTCTTTTCGGTGCAGATGAGAAATAAGCATAATAGATAAACTCTTATAATGTTGAACATATTTTCGACCGAGGCGATGAAATTGAGATTTTTGTCACTCAGACGGAAGCATTCATTGGAAACACCCTTTCAAGTAAACGAACTTAACAGCTGGATAGGGTCAGTAACAGTGTTGCTTGTCGGTCGAGAGTGCGGCGTACTCTACCCGTTTCCGGGTCGACTGTAGTCATGGTCTACTCCCTTCGAGATCTGTAAGGAGTGTAGTCCCTCTTTATCTGTACATTCAGAAGCGCGACCCACTACCCTTAGATTAGGTCGGGAGTGCCACTCCCGTCACGTAGGTGGGTGCTGCGCTTTCCTTCGCTTGAAAACAATCGGAAGCCCCGCTCACTATCTTCCGTGTCGGTCGAAAGTGTGGCCCATCCCGGTCGGTAGTGTAGCCCCTCTCTTCCAGGTCATTCAAGCACGCGGTCCCCATTCCCCGAAGAAAACCCGCAAAGCGGTTCACTGAAGCAGTGCGGTACGAAAGCGCGGTTTCCCTTCTGGTCGATAAGAATTGCGGCCCCCTTCGCTCCAGGCCGTTCGAGAGTGCGACCCTTTCTGTTCCGGTTGATCGGAAGTGCGCCAGTTCATCTCCAGTCGGTTCGGGAGTGTGGCCTCTAAACTTCGAGTCAAACGAAAGCGGCCCCTCTCTTCTAGTTCAGTTGTCATTGTGGCCCTCTCTCCTACAGGACATTTGAGTGCGCCCCTTTCCTTCCCGTGTATTTAGAGTATGCGCCCTCAGTTTTAAGGCCAACCTGGAGCGCGATCTTCTCCATTCCTGGAAGCGAACTCTCCAAGTAAGTCAGTAAGGCGGCCCCTTCTTCTTCAAGTCGTCCAAAATAGCAGCCCGCTTTCTCCACATCAGCATGTAATGCTGCTTCCTCTTTCTCGAAACGACAAGGAGAATGACCCACTCTTTAACAAGTCGATCAGAAGCGCTGCCTTCGTACAAGTGATTCGGGAGTGCAGCCTCTCCTCTTTTATGAAGTTTGGAAGTGCAATCCTTTTCCTCCTGTCTAATCACGAGCACGTTCTTATGTCTTCCTTATCAGCGTAGACCGGAACAAACTTCCTCTCACGGCAATCAGAGGCGCCTCCTGATCTGTTTCAGGTCGGTCAAGATTGAGATCCTCTCCCTACCAAGTCGGTAGCGAGTGCGGTCACCTTTCCAACAGATGAGTTGTAACTGCGGTTCCCTCCCCTCCAGGGCGATCTATACTGCAACTCACTTTTCTCCATGTCGGCAGTAAATCCAGTGTACTCCTCGCCATGCCGGTCGGGAGCGCAATTATTTCTCATTTGGAATTATCGGGAGTGAGACCCCTCCTGCTAATTCGATCGGTATTGCGGTCCACCCCACTCCGTCGAGTTATAAGGAAGTGTATCATCCACCATTTAATTTGAGCTCAACCGATAAACGGTTAACTGATTTCCGAGCGCAGTGCTACAGGAAGGCTACTGCTGACACTGCCTGGACTCGCGTGAAGCCGTCGCGACGAGGGACGCTCTCCCAAGGCCACGGCTAATTAGCATCGTTGAACGAGGGGGTTTGGGTCCCGGGGCCGCACTTAGGGTATTATCGGAGAACTCAAGCACACGTTTCCCAGCTCGCCGTAGACTGCCACGCAAATGAGAATACCGAAGCTAACCTAGGCAGGTATATGGTAACCTGCAGTATGATGACCCTACAGCCTCTACCGAAAACTATTAGCCGAAGCGCCGTGGCAACCTGCGGGTTAACTGCCACAGTTGCAAGGTGTGTCCACATCCGCACAGAGGCCAGGCAGAGGGCCTCAGGGTTACCTGAATGACTAGCGCCGAGAAGTTTGTCTTCGATAGCCTTGAGCATTCAGTCGAGTCAGGAGTCGTTGATGGCTGCTCTTTGTGAAGTCGTCGGACGCAGGTAGGCCGCCACTGCGCTGTTGGGCCATGGCGCAACAGGAGACGGCCACTCGCAAAGGCAGCAGCAGACGAGACTGCCCAAGAGGATAGCCGAGTCCATTGGCGCGACGTCGCAGAGTCGCCGCGCGCGGTGTTTTAGAACATTCGGCATACCGTGGCGAACGCTTCGAGACCGGAGACGCATTGGTCTCGGAGCACCTTCGAGACTGGTGTCGTGCGGTGGCTAGTCGCATAAAGGGGTCTGCAGAGTTGTACCGACTGGCCAGTGGTCGCCGAGCGTCAGCCTTGTCGCGGCGGCTAAAATGTTTCCGAACATTATCGTCGCCGCGTCGGTTGCCTCTCGCTGGCAGCGACGCTGGGCCGTCGCTGCATCAAAACATTATGCGGTGCCTCCTCCATGCGATTCACTCGATCGCCCTTGTCGCCGAACGTAATCGATATTACATCACCCAGCGCTATTCGTCGCTGCGAGTAACGCCGCGACTTCAACTCTACGAACCCCATAAGTCATCGCCGGTCAGCGTAGCGTATTGCTTGGCGGCGCTCTCTTCCATTAATGGGTCGTCACATTGAGAACGAAACTTCGTTCGGCGACGTCGCAGTAGGTTTTTTCAACCAGATCCACAAAACGCGTATAAGTGCTATTGCAGTGACCTACGAGGAAATCTGTTGGAGGTCCTACCCCGATCGAGTCTTTCTCATCTAGGAGCCAATCTTCTGCATCTGTAAGTTTCTTTTCTTATTCTACTCTTTTGGAATAATAAAAACTTGTCTGTTGAGGGATCTCTCAAAGAACAATCTGAGAAATATCGACAGTCATGCATTCCGATCGCTCAAGAAACTTCGGACCCTGTGAGTGAGAGATCAGTGAAGAATTCTCTCTGAAAGGTCGATAATTTTTTGACTCATTTTATATTTCAGGAATCTGCGCAGAAATCATCTTCGTTCCGTTCCGAAAGGCCTCGATCGATTAGATTTGGAAAGACTCGACCTGTCTGTTCATACATTATTTTGAACAAAATGTGAATCATTAATATAAATTATTATATTTCAGTCGGCTCAATTTGGTGTTCGCAATGACACCCGGAGACGTCGCCATTATTTCGAGAATTCATTCAGTGGATCTGTCGAGAAATTTCATCAAAGACTGGCCAAGGCTGAAGGAAAGAATCGGAAATATGACTGCTGTCATTGAGAAATTGTAGGTTCCGTTGAGGGAAGGATGCTGTTTCAGAGAACCCACCTCGATGGGCGATCAGATAACGTTCATCCAAATAAGGCTTTCCGCCCAGGCGGTCGGCGTGCGTGTCGCGAAGACATTTTTCAGACTTGTTGACTGATTGGCAGAAATATAAGACTAGTAGTCAATAATATTCCAGTCTGCTGTTTGCAGCCCTGAGCTCGTTCGAAAAATGCCTTCGCGATGTCCGCTCGACACGCAAGCCGACCGCGTGGGTGGAGAGTTTCCACTGAAGAAAATTTACTCGACATTGCCGGAGTGTTGTTGACATACTAGTAGACTCTCCAAAGCACAACCAGTAAGGTGTAAAATACCGGGATCAAGGAAGCTTAATGGCAGAACACTTTAATTCCGAAATATTATGCACAAGATCTGAAAAGGGGGCGGGACTTTGGAATTATTCAAAACACCCAAAGACTTGAGAGGGGCATGAAGAACAACGACTGAAATGTCCTGTACTCTGTTTGACTCGAATTGCAGAGAACGCGGTCCGCCACCGGCCCTCTATGTACCGTTGTGTACGTTCATGGACGCGTTCTCGGGCAACCCCGGTGGGCATGCGACTCAATACCCAGTGCCGCCTCCACTCAACCATCCATCCTGCCACTGCACCGTCGGGAAATTGCCATATTGATTCGCAAGCCCATCGGGGTCGGCCGAGAACGCGTCCTTGGACGTGCAGGACGGTACATAGTGGGCCGGTGGCGGACCATGTTTTGTGCAATTCGAGATAAGCAGGGTATACTGTTTTGGGAAAAGAGCGTGAAGTTGAGAAATATCATGGAAGTTTCCTCACGTGGACCGGATTTCAAAGAAAGGGGGTTTGAAAAGAGTAGATAAAAGGTTCGTGCAAGTGTGCGAGGTTACCGGATCCTTATCCTTATTAATGGACGTGGCTTCTACAGCACTGGTTCATCTATCCTAGGGAGTGGGCGTGGTTTCAAGACTCAAAATATTGGGCACAGCTCTGTAAGCACCAGTACAAGCGTTATACGGAGTGGGCGTGGCTTCGATATTCAAAATATTGGGCATGGCTCCGGAAACACCACTTCAAGCGTTATACGGAGTGGGCGTGGCTTTGCGGTTCATAAAAGCTCCGGAGGCGCCGGTGAAAACATTCGATGCAGTGGGCGCGGCTCCGGGATCTATTTAACTGAGCGAGGCTTCGAACGCACTAGTTCATCTGTCTTAGGGAGTGGGCGTGGTTTCAAGACTCAAAATATTGGGCACGGCTCTGTAAGCACCAGTACAAGCGTTATACGGAGTGGGCGTGGCTTCGATATTCAAATTATTGGGCATGGCTCCGGAAACACCAGTTCAAGCGTTATACGGAGTGGGCGTGGCTTCGCGGTTCATAAAAGGCTCCGAAGGCGCCGGTGAAAACATTCGATGCAGTGGGCGCGGCTCCGGGATCTATAGAACTGAGCGAGGCTTCGAACGCACTAGTTCATCTGTCTTAGGGAGTGGGCGTGGTTTCAAGACTCAAAATATTGGGCATGGCTCTGTAAGCACCAGTACAAGCGTTATACGGAGTGGGCGTGGCTTCGATATTCAAATTATTGGGCATGGCTCCGGAAACACCAGTTCAAGCGTTATACGGAGTGGGCGTGGCTTCGCGGTTCATAAAAGGCTCCGAAGGCGTCGGTGAAAACATTCGATGCAGTGGGCGCGGCTCCGGGATCTATAGAACTGAGCGAGGCTTCGAACGCACTTGTTCATCTGTCTTAGGGAGTGGGCGTGGTTCCAAGACTCAAAATATTGGGCATGGCTCTGTAAGCACCAGTACAAGCGTTATACAGAGTGGGCGTGGCTTCGAGGTTCATAAAAGGCGGCACGGCTTCGAAGGCGCTGGTGAAAACGTTCGATGCAGTGGGCGCGGCTCCGGGATCTATATAACTGAGCGAGGCTTCGAACGCACTAGTTCATCTGTCTTAGGGAGTGGGCGTGGTTTCAAGACTCAAAATATTGGGCATGGCTCTGTAAGCACCAGTACAAGCGTTATACGGAGTGGGCGTGGCTTCGATATTCAAATTATTGGGCATGGCTCCGGAAACACCAGTTCAAGCGTTATACGGAGTGGGCGTAGCTTCGCGGTTCATAAAAGGCTCCGAAGGCGCCGGTGAAAGCATTCGATGCAGTGGGCGCGGCTCCGGGATCTATAGAACTGAGCGAGGCTTCGAACGCACTAGTTCATCTGTCTTAGGGAGTGGGCGTGGTTTCAAGACTCAAAATATTGGGCACGGCTCTGTAAGCACCAGTACAAGCGTTAAACGCAGTGGGCGTGGCTTCGATATTCAAATTATTGGGCATGGTTCCGGAAACACCAGTTCAAGCGTTATACGGAGTGGGCGTGGCTTCGCGGTTCATAAAAGGCTCCGAAGGCGTCGGTGAAAACATTCGATGCAGTGGGCGCGGCTCCGGGATCTATAGAACTGAGCGAGGCTTCGAACGCACTTGTTCATCTGTCTTAGGGAGTGGGCGTGGTTCCAAGACTCAAAATATTGGGCATGGCTCTGTAAGCACCAGTACAAGCGTTATACGGAGTGGGCGTGGCTTCGCGGTTCATAAAAGGCTCCGAAGGCGCCGGTGAAAACATTCGATGCAGTGGGCGCGGCTCCGGGATCTATAGAACTGAGCGAGGCTTCGAACGCACTTGTTCATCTGTCTTAGGGAGTGGGCGTGGTTCCAAGACTCAAAATATTGGGCATGGCTCTGTAAGCACCAGTACAAGCGTTATACGGAGTGGGCGTGGCTTCGATATTCAAATTATTGGGCATGGCTCCGGAAACACCAGTTCAAGCGTTATACGGAGTGGGCGTGGCTTCGGGGTTCATAAAAGGCTCCGAAGGCGCCGGTGAAAACATTCGATGCAGTGGGCGCGGCTCCGGGATCTATAGAACTGAGCGAGGCTTCGAACGCACTTGTTCATCTGTCTTAGGGAGTGGGCGTGGTTCCAAGACTCAAAATATTGGGCATGGCTCTGTAAGCACCAGTACAAGCGTTATACGGAGTGGGCGTGGCTTCGAGGTTCATAAAAGACGGCACGGCTCCGAAGGCGCTGGTGAAAACGTTCGATGCAGTGGGCGCGGCTCCGGGATCTATATAACTGAGCGAGGCTTCAAACGCACTAGTTCATCTGTCTTATGGAGTGGGCGTGGTTTCAAGACTCAAAATATTGGGCATGGCTCTGTAAGCACCAGTACAAGTGTTATACGGAGTGGGCGTGGCTTCGAGGTTCAAAATATTGGGCATGGCTCCGGAAACACCAGTTCAAGCGTTATACGGAGTGGGCGTGGCTTTGAGGTTCATAAAAGGCGGCACGGCTCCGAAGGCGCTGGTGAAAACGTTCGATGCAGTGGGCGCGGTTCCGGGATCTATATAACTGAGCGAGACTTCGAACGCACTGGTTCATCTGTCTTAGGGAGTAGGCGTGGTTCCAAGACTCAAAATATTGGGCATGGCTCTGTAAGCACCAGTACAAGCGTTATACAGAGTGGGCGTGGCTTTGAGGTTCATAAAAGGCGGCACGGCTCCGAAGGCGCTGGTGAAAACGTTCGATGCAGTGGGCGCGGTTCCGGGATCTATATAACTGAGCGAGACTTCGAACGCACTGGTTCATCTGTCTTAGGGAGTAGGCGTGGTTCCAAGACTCAAAATATTGGGCATGGCTCTGTAAGCACCAGTACAAGCGTTATACAGAGTGGGCGTGGCTTTGCTGTTCATAAAAGGCGGCACGGCTCCGAAGGCGCTGGTGAAAACGTTCGATGCAGTGGGCGCGGCTCCGGGATCTATATAACTGAGCGAGGCTTCGAACGCACTAGTTCATCTGTCTTAGGGAGTGGGCGTGGTTTCAAGACTCAAAATATTGGGCATGTCTCTGTAAGCACCAGTACAAGCGTTATACGGAGTGGGCGTGGCTTCGAGGTTCAAAATATTGGGCATGGCTCCGGAAACACCAGTTCAAGCGTTATACGGAGTGGGCGTGGCTTCGCGGTTCATAAAAGGCTCCGAAGGCGTCGCTGAAAACATTCGATGCAGTGGGCGCGGCTCCGGGATCTATATAACTGAGCGAGACTTCGAACGCACTGGTTCATCTGTCTTAGGGAGTGGGCGTGGTTCCAAGACTCAAAATATTGGGCATGGCTCTGTAAGCACCAGTACAAGCGTTATACAGAGTGGGCGTGGCTTTGAGGTTCATAAAAGGCGGCACGGCTCCGAAGGCGCTGGTGAAAACGTTCGATGCAGTGGGCGCGGCTCCGGGATCTATATAACTGAGCGAGGCTTCGAACGCACTAGTTCATCTGTCTTAGGGAGTGGGCGTGGTTTCAAGACTCAAAATATTGGGCATGGCTCTGTAAGCACCAGTACAAGCGTTATACGGAGTGGGCGTGGCTTCGAGGTTCAAAATATTGGGCATGGCTCCGGAAACACCAGTTCAAGCGTTATACGGAGTGGGCGTGGCTTCGCGGTTCATAAAAGGCTCCGAAGGCGTCGGTGAAAACATTCGATGCAGTGGGCGCGGCTCCGGGATCTATAGAACTGAGCGAGGCTTCGAACGCACTTGTTCATCTGTCTTAGGGAGTGGGCGTGGTTCCAAGACTCAAAATATTGGGCATGGCTCTGTAAGCACCAGTTAAAGGCAGTGTCCACGATAAATCTCGTTCTCGAGGTTTCAGTGTGGAACACTAAGTTGGCAGATGCTGGAGGGGATAGGGTCAAAGAAAGCGGCGAAAACGGGCCAGCAATCAACAAAAACGGCTTTGAAATTCATCCCACTGCGCCAACCTATCTCAGTCCGCCCCAACTCGGACAAGCTTGTGGCGCCGCACATTTCTCGATGGCAAATTGCCAAGCAACTCTGCCGCATCCAGCCTGATCGAATCCTGCAGATTTCACGATTAGCGCGCGCTTGCAGAAATCAGCGAGGCTCATTATTCTCGTCCACCCCTAGAAGTTAGGAACCGTTATTTTGACTTATTCTGAACGTTTTTCTTCGCTGTTTCTTCACTATCGGCCACCTCACGACAAAGAAATCCCATTTTTGGGTCGAACTCGAGTGCGATATTCATCGTGAACACTGCCTTTGAGCGCTATACGAAGTGGGCGTGGCTTCGAGGTTCATAAAATCAATATGGCTTCTTGAGCACCAATACAAACGCTCTAGGCGCAGAGCGTTGCATCGAGATGCATAGAAGTAGGTACGGAGTCAAAGGCACTAGTACAAATGTACTAGGGAGCGAGCGTGGCTTCTAGATCCATAGAGGTGAGCACGGTATCATAGGGGTCAGCACAAACACTTCGGAAGTGGGCGTGGTTTCGAGACCCAATAAAATGGGGGTGGTTTCGGAACCACGTGTACAAACATCCTAGGGTATAGGTGTGGCTTCGAGTTCTCTACAAGTGAGCTTGACTTCGGAAGCGCAAGCTCAACGGTTCAGAAAATGAGCTTTCTTTGTTAGGGGGCGGAGGTTTAGAAAGTGGGACAAGGCTCTAGGAAACAATACTGAACCAAACGTCTCGCTGGTTGAGTGAGGCTTCGGGATCCTCAAAAGTGGTTCGATATCCCCCACCTGAAACGTCCTTACATGTAAATGGGGAGACAACGCGCGACGCCGAGCCGTCGGCGTCATGACGCCATCTTTGTAGCGCCGGCAGTACCGCGTTTTGCCCAAAGTATCGTATTTTGTACCACGGTAGTCGATTTTTTGAAGAAATGACCAATCTTTTGCATGATCTTTCAGGGATCTGGCCTCGAATCTGCTCTCTTCACTGCATTCCGGCATTTTTTCCTCTTTGACGTCGCTACAATCGCTGAGGTTGTCTCGGAACAAGATAAAAATTATCGAAAGTCATGCATTCCGTGGCATGGGGTCACTGCAGTCAATGTGAGCTTCGTCATGTAATTTCATAAATTTTTTTTCAATGAGTAAGTAATTAATGATGTTTTTTTTCAGCGATCTGTCGAAAAATCTAATTCGATCGCTACCGTCACTGGCCTTTCACAATTTGCGATCACTGATGAATTTGTCGCTGGCGAAGAATGAGATTTACCGGTGAATTTTGACATTGGTTTTTTTTCTAAATTTCGGAGCCAGAAAATCAAAATATTTCAGGATGGACGACGGTGTCTTTTTTGGTTGCGAAGCTCTGAAAACGCTAAACATCTCCAAGAATCACATCAGAACGATCTCTGATGGATGGCTTTTTGGGCTCACTAGACTCCAGCAGCTGTGAGTCGGTTCTCAGGTAATTCTCGGTCCGAGCCACCTGACACGTTCTCCCGAACTGCGGGTCGGCTTCTGTTGCTGTCCGGGCCTCGGCTTTTGCTTTACGGGCCACTGCTGGTGCTGAATGGACCCCTCCAATTCTCCCCAACAGCAACAGCAGTTAACCAGAGATTGAGAGAATTCGGTGCGGCTCCGGTTCGAGAATCGCCTGAGTTTTTTCTGTGGAGTTAAGACACGTCGCAGCGGCAGACGCGGCGCTCAAGCTGCGTCTGGCGCGACCTCCAAGTATGTATTGCCGTGCCTCAGTCCAAAACTCTTACGGTCCATTGCAGGGATCTCTCCCACAACCACATTGCCTCATTTGATGCAAACGCTTGGAAACAGTGTCCCGATTTGAGGTTGGATTAGCTGAATATTCCAGGTCTAGTGTGACCACAGACTGTTCAAAAGTGTGATTTCAGATGGCTATCGCTGCATCGCAATCAGCTTCAATTCCTCCCCTCAGGAGCATTTCGTCTACTTAGCCGGCTGGAATACCTACAACTATCCGGAAACTCCATAGAATCATTCCACAAGACGGCCATGACCGGACTGGATCAGCTGCATGAGTATGTGGGACATCTTCTTGATTTAATTCTGGTCATACTCTGAGAGGGTCTGCGCATTTCAGACTCGATCTGTCATCCAACTCCCTGGCCATTTGTCTCGAGGACAACGCCATGCTCTACAATACATCCATGCCCTTTCTGAAATCGCTGAGGTTCAGAAATAACCAGCTGCGGGTGATTCCTAGCAGGTCAGTAGGAACCAAAGATGAGCGAGATTCTGGTTCCCGATTTCCGAAATTTTGATTCCGTTCCCGATTTCCTGAATTGTTCTCCTAATCCGAATTCCGAAATTTCGAATTCGACCTGCTTCCCAAATATTAAAATTTGAGTCCTGTTCAGATTTCTGGATGTCCAGTTCTAAATTTTTTGATTTTTGTTCTGAATTCTGAACTCTGCCTTCCAAAATTCTAAACCCCACTCTGATTTCGGATTCGGGAGAAATTTCTGATCCCGTTCAGATTCGGGACTCCGGGGAGCTTGAAACCTGTTCCGGTTTCTCAATTTCGAAAATTTGAACTGTCTTCCGATAGCTTAATCCTCTAATCCTGCTCCTACTGCTGAAAATTTGAATCCAGATCCGATTTCCGATTGCTAAGACTTCTAATCCTCTCTCGGTTTCTGGCTTCGGAATAGCTTAATACTGTACCTATTTTGAATCCTGTTGCGACTTCATTGTTTCCAACCCCGGATTGTTTGGGTGTTGCACCGAATTCGGAACTTCGCATCTCGAAAAATCGAATTTAGATTCGATTTCCGGTCCCGAAAGTTTTGCCCCTACGAATCTTTAATCCCGGAAGTTTGCGTCCTGTTCCCACTTCCGGAACTTGGGAGCCTCTTGTGGTTTTTCGAATCCAAAATTTGATTCCTGTTCTGATTCACGAATTTTCAATTCCTGCTCCGATTGCCCGAAATATTTATCCAGTTTAGGGTTCCGATCCTCAAAACTTCCAACCCTGCCATGATTTCCAACTTCCGGAATTTCGAATACTGTTCTGATTACCAAATTTTCTACTCTGCATCCATTTCCAAAAAAAATTCGAGTCCGATTCGCATTCCGAAATCCGATTCCCCCGAATTTTGGAATTCTGCTCCAATTGCCAAAATTTGATCCACCTCCGATTTCCGATCCCCAAAATTTCCGATCATGTCTCCACTTCCGATTCCCGGAATTTCGCATACTTTTCATAATCCCAAATTCTCGAACACCGCTCCTCTGGTCGAAAATTCGAATTTGCAAAAAAAACTAAACCAAGATTGCAGAATTTCAAGTCTCCTTCAGATTCCCGAATTTTCTGGTCCTATTTCGATTTTCAAAGGTGCTAATTCAGTCGCGACTTTTTTCACAGGTTTTTAAGCCTCGAAATTTCCCTTTCCAACTTCTGAGCTAATGAACATGGATCCTAGTGATACTTTGCGCTCCCTATTAAGAGTTGGCGCAAACTCGGTGCCATATGCTATGCTATGACATATGTAGGTGCACCGAGTTCGCGCCATCTTTCAATCGGGAACGCAAAGTACCACTAGGATTCATGCCGACTATAGCTCCAATTTCCATCACCTCGAAGCCTCTTCCGACCTGCAGAATTCGCTTTCCACAATTTCACAAATTCAAGAGCTGTTCCGAATTTGGAATTCCGACGACCGGAAACACCAATATCATTCCGATTCACGGAATCCCGAGTTTCGAGTCATATTTCAATTCCCGAATTTGAAATTTAGTGCTGCTTCGGACTCGCTCTTCCGGTGTTTCGAATTTCGTTACCACTTCCAGAATAAGGGATTTCGAGTCCTGTTCCGATTTACGATTCCCGAAATTTTGAGTAATTTTCCAATAATTAGAAAACGGAGTTTTGAATCCTGTTTTGAACTTCGATTCTCGGTTTTTGGTATCCTTTTCCGATTTCCGACTTTAAATTTTCGAAACCGAAATTCTCCGAGGCTTTCGAAATCCGGAATCCGGGATAGAGTTCCGACTTCTGAAATTGTTAACCCTGGTTCGATCCCCGAAAAATCGGAACCTGTTCCAATTTCCAGATTCCGAAATCCATTATTCTGGATAATTCCCAGATTTCCAAACTCCGAAAAGAATTCGAATTTTGTTACAGTTCCAAGAACTCGACACAGAGAAGTCTGAATTCTGATCCAATTTTTAAAAAATGTGAAATTTATATTCCGCTTACTCCGAATCAAAACAACATGAAGTCTTGTGGCGAACACAACATCGTCTAGGTTTCCTTTCAGAGCGTTCGAAAGATTCCCAGCACTGGAGCAACTCGATCTGGCCGACAATCCGATAACCACAATTCATCCAGGAGCATTCACTCCTCTTCAACTCCGGGAATTGTATGTAATTTTCAGTATGATTCAATCCGATTCACCTCAGTATCGGGTTTTAGACAGATAGACACTGCTTCCCTGCTATGCGATTGCCATCTCGCGTGGTTCACCTCGTGGTTCGTATCGTCGAAACTCTCCCGTCGCACCGTTCATACTCGCTGCGCCCATCCACTTCCTCTCAGTGGAATCGATGTGTTCGCGATTGATGCCAGCAACCTTACCTGTGGTAAGGGCTGTTTCCAAGAGATCCATAGGTATTTTAAACAGTCTGTTCCAGTTGACGACTCACCTCGCGCTCGAATTATTGAACATCCGGCGACTAGCGTGAGCACCTTGGTTGGCGGACAGGCTCGATTCACTTGCTCGGGCTATGGTCATGCTCCGCTTCAAGTTGAGGTGAGCACTGGCTACCTCTACGAGAATTTTTTTTTTCTATGTCGATCCGTGGCTTTTGGCAGGTCCAGCTCGTCACTCAATCAAATTTTGATTCACCTAGAGACTGTCGTCTTTAGACCTATGTAGATTTCTTGAATAATACGCCGCGATAACGCCGGGATGATGCCGCAACCGCCGACTGTACCACGACAGCTTTGCGACATTACTGCAGCGAAAACACGATCATCTTGTTGGGACGGCTGCTGTGAGCCTCGAGATTGCAGCGAAGATGCCGCGCAGGCACCTCGATAAGGCTGCGGCGGCACCGTGCTAGGGGCGCTGCTATATGTAACCGTGGCGCTTTATCATCACAAATTGCGCAGTGCTCCTTTTTATGCTTTCGAAGTTTTTTTCGTAGCATATCCATTATGCTTTATCGATCTCGAATATTTGGCATATCACCTATTTGTCCTTTCTCAGGAACACAATTCTAGTACTGCCGCGGCTAGATCGAGGTGAATTTCCGCGGCAGCTCCGCGATATTGCCGCTTCAGTGCCTATGGACAGTAACTCGGCAGCATAACGCGGCAGATTCTCTCAGTAAACGTATTTGAATTGCGGAGCGCTCAATTACGCCGATGAGATGACGAATTTGAAGAATTTAAGTCACAATGTGGAACTTCACTCTTCGAAACACTTCAAAAAATATCCTTTCCTTTTTTGTTCATTTACTCATTTATGTACTTTTTAGTGAACTATTTGTTCAATTATTTGTCTATTTACTTAATTATTCATTTTTTATTCAGTTCTTTGGTTATCCATCTATTTATTTATTTATTTATTTATTTATTTATTTATTTATTTATTTATTTATTTATTTATTCATTCACACGTTCATCCAAATTTTTCTTCAGTTTTTTTATTTCATAATTTTCTAACTTATTTTTGCTCATTTATTTTCTGCTCATTTATTTTTTTTTTCCTTTTGTTTATTTATTTTGATTATTAGTTAATTTACTTATTTGTTTATTCAATTATTTATTTAGTTATTTATTTATTTATTTTATCTATTCGTTCATTTTTGATTATTTCATTTATTCAAATTTTGAATTATTTTATTATTCATCTGCTAATTTATGTATCAATTTATTTATTTATTGATTTATATATTTATTTATTTTTTTATTCATTTATTTATTTATTTAATTACTTATTTATTTATTTATTTATTTATTTATTTATTTAGTTATTTATTCGTTTATTTATTTATTTATTTATTCAATCAATAATTTATTTGTTTATTCATTAATTATGTCCCAATCAGAGCTCCTATACAGAAAAATATTGCTCGAAGACCTGTAAAATATCACTGCGATTCCCGAAAAATCTTAGGTTGTAGACCGCGGACTCAATTTATCTCGTACAGATTACGGGACTTTCAGAACAGGACCGAAGGTTCCTGTTAGGGGTGACACTGAGTAGTGAGATTGTCGACCGCAGATCAATATTTATTCGTTCGACTCTCGATGATCAATCTTTTGACTTGCGGATCGAGTGAGAAATGTAGATTAATGATCGTGTACTGAATGAACTAATTGATCCTGTGAGCAATTTTTGCTGATGTTCGACTTCCATTTACTTATTTGGTGCCCTTTGTAGTAACAACGATCCAAAACTTGTGGACTGCAGACCAAGAAGTGGTCAACTGGGTTTCACATCACATTTACTAGAACTTTAGGCATTCAATGATCCCTGGGAGCCTTATGAAAACTCATTGCTCGAACTATTGCATTCTAATTGTCAACTGCAGACCAACAAAAGCATTGACGGATTTTGAATGGCTAGTACAATGTCGACTCCATAGCTACTTAATGTCTTGCCATTCCGAGAAGTATGTCGATAGCATGCCCTTATGGTGTCATTAGAATACTGTTGCAAGTGAAGATTGTCAACCGCAGCCCAGAAGTTGGATTATTGAATTTTGATTTATATGAGATCACAGTCCAAAAACCTATAAGATACCGGTCAGATTTCCAAGTTGACTCTCTGACGTCTTGACTAAATCTTTTTTTTTTCTAAGAAATTCTTGGAAGAATGTTTTCGTCGCCTTCAGTTATTTGAATAATGTGGCGAGCTGAGCGAAAAAAAAAGTCGTGAACTTCTTATCAAGGGTGTGGCTGAGCCCCAAATGGAATGCCTGCACTTTAGCCTATCAAGGGATTGAATTGCAGTTTTTCTTCCCTGAGAAATACTTTTGGTCGAGACCTATTTATGATTGCTTCTCTCTTTTGGTATTTTCCTGTGCTTATTTTTTTCTTAGAGACATTTATCGTCTTTTCATAGGCAGACTCAAACGCTTCAAAATGTTCGCTTAGTGCAGAGGACTACAAAACAGCAGTGCTGGCTTTAACTTAATTTTATCTGGGGACCATTTCACCTCAGACGTTTACTCGGGAAACCTCAGTTGTCGACAGCAGGTCGATAGAACGTCATTCCAAAAATCGCTTCTTGCCTGAAACTGAAACGAAGCGCCTTTGTTCCAAAACGTCAGCCTGTTGTTTCGAGAGCGCTGCCTGGCACCTCTGGTTCCGGTCGTCGACAGCAGATCGATGAAATATGATCCCACGAGCTCTTCGAATTTATGTCCAAAACTAAGCTTGCTTGCCGCAAAAGACCCGCCTGCTATTCCGAAAGGGCCGGCCGATACTGCCAGTTCACGTTGTTGACAACATGCCGATGGCATGTCATTTTACGAGCCTCTCCTTGTTGGCGACAAATAAGCGCTGTTTGTTATCACCAGCAGGCCGATAGGGTGTCATTTAAAAAACCGCTATTTTTTACGGCCCAACGGGAACGCTTTAACTACGAACAATATGTTTGTAATCCCAAAAGCACTGCCTGTTACCGCCGGATAGATGACAGCAGATCGATAGAATGCCATTCCATTTATCGCTTCTTGCTGCTGATTGAGACCAAACGTGTTTGGCGCAAGAAGTCTGCTCAACAAACCAAAAGCACTGCCCATTAATGCAAGTTGAAGTTGTCGACAGCAGGTCGATAAAATGTCATTGCATGAACCATGTCCTCCTGGCCACGAAAACGGGCAGCGTTCGACCTAAAAAAACCTCTCCAGTGTCCAGAAAGTGCCATCCATCAAAGTAAATTACTTTTGTTGACAGCAGATTGATAGGATGTCATCTTATGAACCATGTCCTTCTAGCCACAATAAAGCGGCGTGTTTGACGTGATGAAAACCTGCCCAATGCTAATGTTACGGCCAGGTCGAGTTGTCGACAGCAGATCGATGGGACATTTCTTCATGAGGACAAGAAACGGGCACTTACGGGTACCTTTTGACCATAAGCGACCTGTTGACCACCACAAGCGAATCAACATTTCGTCGACGGTTCGATGTTGTCAACCAAAAAGCAGCTAACTGTGTGACACCCTATCAGTCTCCTGCCGACAACTGGGATAGTCTGAGCAGCTAGTGTGTCCAATTTTCTCTAACGTTATCCGCATTCAGTGGCGTGTCGTGGAGAATGGCCGTCCACGGATCTTAGTGCCTGATGCGACTACAATCATGAACGCGAATCACAGCGCGGAAGTAAATGGTATGCAGTCCAAGTTCTGTGTGTGTGTGTGTGTGTCAGATAACTGTCATAAATCCAATTTAGGAACTATAAACGGCCAGGAGTTGGTCAACGCCGAGTTGCTGCTACTTGATGTATCCACGTCGGATGGAGCAGAGTATCAATGTGTTGTGCGGAATCGATTTGCCGCCGAACATAGCATACGATCCCTGCTAAAGGTAGGTTATTCATGGAGTAAATAAGAATTTTTTAAGAAATTCGTCGCCGATTTTCTCCACTTTTAGGTTTTCCAAGTGCCGATATTTTCAAATGAACCAGATGATATGTCACTTCTGGTCGGGCAGAACGCGAAGATTATGTGTGCCGCGACAGGTGAGCTTATCAGCTGTTATGAAGATGACAAGAAGGGTTTTCTTCTCTTCAAAATCGCTAGAAATGTCATTGTGACACCCATTACATTGAACCTTTCAGGGAATGTCTGACACTTAGAATGGCTAAGGGGTCGAAGGGTTGACAGTCCCCGGTAATCTCTCCACAAGATGTCAATTCGGGGTTTGCAAGCAAAAAAGCTCAAGTGCAGATCAGTAGACATACATATTGGGAGCTCATTTGCTGACGGCAGGTCAACAGGATGTAATTTCAAAAGCTATGTTCCTCTTGTTCACAACCAAGAGGTACATAGCTGACAACTTACCTGTCGCCTCGAATGATCAGCCTATCGTTGCGAAAGGTCTGTCCATCACCCCGAAGTCCATTCCCATTGTGCTTCTGTTGATCACTTCACTGCCTATATACCTCGTATACAGCGAATAGGATCTAAAATCTTCTCTCAAGACAACCTATGTAAGTTGTCAACAGCAGGTCAATAAGATATCATCACAAACCGCCATTGCTTGAAAACTCGAAAAGGCGGGCTTGCCGCGATAGCTTATTTGTGGAATACTCTGCTCTTCGCCCAGGATGACCTGCTTATGACTGCGAAAGTCTTTTCAGCTGACCCGAAACTTGAAACACTTTTATTGTTAACGTCAATGCACGACTATGGCGTGCAGGGTGTAAAAAATTTGTATCAATGCTGTTTCAGTTGTGGACATAAGGCTAATAGGATACCATATCGAAAACCATGTTATTGCTCAGGCATCGTCCATAGCGAGCTACGAGCTTCAGCGGACTCAGGGGAGCTCTCATTCTCTCCATTGATTATTGATTCCGTACCAGAGCGGCAGACGACGCTAGCATCAGCGGCATACTGTTGTATAGTTATCGTCCGCTGCAGCCCATCGTTTGTGCCGCAGCCGATCAATAAATCATGAATGACCCCTTGCTGGCCTACGCAGGATTTTATGGTAAAGTTACATGCAAACTAAGGACTCGAAACATGTTACCTGAGACTTATCTTATAGCTTTGAAGGCAGTGTTCACGATAGAAATCGTTTTTCTGTTTTTCCGCCTATCTTGGGAACGGCCCCATGCTGATTCCAATGATGTCTCTGAAATAGTACAAGACCTAATGGAAGCGGAGTTATGGTCCCTCAAAAATTGAGCTAGGGAAAATGATGGACGAGTTGTCCGGGGATTGTAACTTCCGTCTTTTGCAGCCGATGTATGCGAGCTGACCTGAGTAAACAGAGAAAGTTGAGAGTGAAGGGGAGAACGGGGCTAATAACTGGAAATCGTCGCTCATCTCACGATCTCGAGCATTCATTTGTTCACGTCGGTGGGCGTGTGTTGTGCTTTTGGGGTTTGCCTTGCGTTCGAAGTGGCAACTTCGGACTCTTTTGGAGCTTTTCCTGGCTCGTTTTCATGCGTTCCTTCGACGTCAACGTTACAGAGTGTCCCTCCACTATCCAATCCTAGTGGAAACTGAAACACATTTTTTATCGTGAACACTGCCTTTAAGTTGCATGTGACCTTCAACGGAGTAAGTATGTTGCGCGGTGCCAGTTGGTTTACACGTGACATAAAGAACTGACGTGTAACTTAGATGTGTTATTTTATCGCACATTTAACTTAACTCGGAGCGGGCTGTTCCCCAGAGAGATATACGACGCACTCTCGTACCAGGGGCCGGATTCATAAACGCGGCAGTGCCGGTAGCCCTACCCAGTGGTAGCTCTACCCACGGTAGATTGCTACCCTAACCATCACATTGTGATTCACGAGCGCAATGCTACCGCGGGTAGCACTACCAAGCAGTTACGCCTGAAAGCGTTAGGTGTGTGGCGACGCCGCCGTGTTTTACAAACGACGGCTACTGCACATCGCTCGTAATCGCTCTCCAAAAGCTTAAACTTTTGGGAATTCAGAAAACCTAAAGCAAAAAAAACCATGAATGAAGTAAATCTATGTTCGAATCACATGAAGAATTCAGCGGTATGGGAAACGCGGCTATGGTTTTCGGTATTTTTTTCGGTAGATTTTATTGATATGTTCTTTAATCGGTAACATATGTAGTTTGAATATTGAATATGAGGATGATGTGTATATTAATGGGGAATTTTTTTGGGGACGCTCAAATGATTTCTCATATGTAGCTGGTTTGCGGCGTCACATAAAATTACCCAAGACGATATTTTTACGTAGAAAATGCCATTAACTAGAAACAAAAGAAACAAAAAATCAGCCGTAACAGAAAAGCTTGGGCATAAATGTGTAATCATCAGATTTGCCGTAGTACTTATGCGAACGCTTTATACCTTATACTCAGCTAGTTTGCGCATAGTGTTTAGGTATACTCAGCTAGTTTGCGCATAGTGTTTAGGTTAGGAAAAAGCCGGGAGTGGATCACGGCTGTTCTTTTTCGATGATGTTTTCAATCTGTATTTTATTGCTAATCTCGTCCTCATCAATCCTTAGCCGCCCTCGTCGTTTGGGTAAATTGAAGGAGTGTTTTGCCTGAAAATTAGAAGCTGTGAGAACCCAATTCTCGCACAAAAGTGAAATCATAGATACATATCAGTTTCGTGCAAATATAATTGCGGTTTTTACTGAATCACACTTTTTCGCCGAAACGAGCTCTTTTTGCAGAATTTAGTATGGCATTCAAAAGCGCAATTCTTCATCTATCTTCCTCTACTGGAAAAAGAAAAGCAAAATAAACTTTGCGGATTAAGGGATTCCGTGTAGTTTTTAATTAAGTTTGGTGTCTCAAAGTCATTGCGTGAAAGAGAAATTGAAGGCAGCAAGAATATTCACTGCTTAGAACACACATCAAATTTTAAATCAGAAAAGATAGAGTTTTATGAGAAAATACAAGAAGTATTAGATATAGAAGCATCAAAATCCACAAAAAATCAACCGATCAAAAAAATTATTTATCAAAACCCACAATTATTTTTGTTCCAACCAAATAATTCAAAAATAATCAAGCCTTGACGATAAATAACGAGTATTGAGAAGAGGGTGGCAGAAATTGACTATGAAAACACAACATATTGACCAAATAAATATAAAAATTGCCGGAAATCCGTTATACAAGGGTCTTGAAAACAGCTGTTCAAAGGACGAGCGCGCAAATTCAGCATCAGAGCACGAAATCTCGCTGGGTAGGACGCAACTGGTAGGACCCTACCCGAGATTCGCGCAGGGTAGGCTTGGTAGGCTGGTACTGTGGGTAGCAAATTTCGTGAATCGCGTCTTTCGCGCGAATTTCGGTAGGAAGCTACCCTTACCCAGCCTACCAGCGCTAAATTTTGTTGATGAATCCGGCCCCAGGACTTTGACGTCGGTAGCGTTGTCGGTTCAATTTTCCAAGTTGGAGGCATTTCGCCCCGCACACCGGCTAGAGACGCCGCCGAGCCGCTGGCGGCCCCTGGCATGCTCGTCGGCATGCTGCGTGTCGGTGTGCTCACCGCGTCGCGTGTCGGTGCCGGCCGCGTCGCGTATTGGTGTCGGGTAACATGCAGTCACATTGTGAGTTACTCGCAATGCTGTGCATTATTAGCGCAACTTACACGTTACGTTAATCAAAAATCTGATCAAGTTACTCGCGACATCGCTTCAAGTTACTTGCGAACTTAGAGTAAGTTGCGTGAAGCCATCATGCAACTTGCGTTAAAGTCTCAGGTAACTTGTTCGGAAATTCCTGAGTAGGGCACCAGAGATTCAACAGGGTCGTATCGCTTGTAGCTAGCAGCAACCTGTAGACGGAGCCTAACAATCAAATCGAAATTTGTTGACAGCGAGAGCCGCTATCACTCCGAAGTGCCTGCCTATTGCCACGAAATACCAGGACGTTCCCTAAAAAGCTCAAGTCTATCGTACCGTCTATCTCGGAGCCAAATTCCGCTCCACACTTGCGGACTACGGCTGTTGCATCACGCAACACTATGATAATCGTACAGGAAGAAAGTCCTGGCCCTGTTGCAAGACCTGTTGCCAAGTCCTGCTGCATCACACAACAGGATGATAATCGTGCCATGACCGAGTGGTCCTGGCACGACTATTATCCTGTTGTGTGATGCAACAGCCGCAGCCGCAAATGCGAACCGGAATTTGGCTCCGAGAACGACACGCTCCGAGAACGCTACTGCCTATCACGCCAGTGCAGAAACGTAAAAGGCTCAAAGCCTCGTGTCTAGACAGTACCAGTTGTCAACAGCAGGCCAATAGAATGTCATCTCATAAGCAATTTACCGCTAATAATCAAAACGAGGCAGGTTTGCCGCGGAAGCCTTACGGATCTTTATTGCAGGTATACCACCACCGGTGATCAAGTGGTCCAAGGATGGCGGTGCGACTTTTCCAGCTGCCCTTCAACATCGACTGTTCGTGCGTCCGAATGATGATCACCTCTATGTTGTGAACGTCACTGCCGAGGATCAGGTATAGGATCTAATCGCCACGCGTCACCTGCCTGCCCCTGGCCAGGTTGTCGACTGAGTGGAGGCAAGCGTCGGGTGGCTAACGTCTTCTGACAATTGCGATTCAGTGTATCGCGGATAATGACAGAGTTTCTAGGGAGTCTACACCTGCCATGCGGTCAATGAAGCTGGAGCTATCCAGGCGAGCGCCATGCTGCGGATATTTGGTAGGGATTAATCATAATGTCGCCTTTAAATTCTAGGGTCTACACTTTTCCACTTGAAAATTACAGAGAACTCCTTCAATGTCACATTGAAAGATACGGTTATATGCGTGAATGATACCCTGCTCCTGGACTGCTACGCGAACCTTGCTCATCCATCACAGAGAATGGTCAGCGTACAGGATCAGATTCTGTCCCCCCATTTAAGCCCTTCGAAATCTGCCGTTATTTAGGCGTGGACATTCAATGGCGAGCCACTGTTCGTTGATGGCGAACGCGTTTCGCTCAAAGCAAACGGGCAGATTCTTGCTGTTAAGAAGGTAAGGTCGTTCCTTATACTTCGTCTAGACAAAGTCCCCCTTCTTCCAAAGGTGTTTTTTCAGATCCAAATGAGTGACGCCGGAGAGTATGCCTGCGAACTGTGGGCCGGCAATGACCAGCTGGCTAGACAAGTAGCTAGCGTGATGGTGATCGGTCGAGAAGAAATTAAGGTTGACCCAGAATCCAAACGAAGATTCGAATTCCAGCCGTCAACAGTCCTTCTGTCACTGATCCTCACCATAGTATCGTGAGTTTGTCGCTATCCAATAGTACGTACATGACATGCGTTAGGTCTGCGGTCGTTAATCTCCAAATTATCTGAGATTCGAGGTACGCGGCCAACAATTCTCCAAAAGCTTGAAGTTAAAATGGTCACCCTTGAGTCTGCGCTGGACAATCTTACGGAGCCCTTGATCCGAAAGACGACTTCTGGGTCTGCAGTAGACGCTCTTTGGGTGATTTCAAAAAAAGTCATTTGAAGCACCGCCAATAGTGGCTGTATAGCATACAGCCGGAAGGAGAAATTGTCATAGCAGTGGTGAGAAGATTCGTTTGAAAAAGATCTTCGTCAGGGCAGCTCGACGCGCATGCCGACCGCGTGTGTGGACAGTTTCATCCAGACAGGTTTTAATCAAAAGGGCTCCTCAATCATGGTTTTTAGTGTCAGTTCTCCTGTGTCTATTATTCATACATTCCATCGTTCTAAGCCGCTCGGCCGTTTAAAACAGAAATAGTCGCCCTCTATCTTTTGGTGCACAAGGCTATGGAAGCTTGAAGGCAGGAGGGGATCCTTAATTAGGGAAAAACACGAGACGTGGATGAGCTGCCCGTCAAAGGGTCAGCATTCCTCAAACGTATCCCCGACTATGCAGGTTTCCGTTCCACAGTAACTAGGCAACCCAAAATTGAAACAGTCGTCTTTTATTCAGCGGTCGATAATTTTTGGAAGTTGTCCAAAATCAGAACCAAGTGCATAGGTCTGCTGTCCAGCATTCTTGAGTCATCCGAAATTGAAATGGTTTTTTTTATTCCTGCTCTTGACAATCCCCGAAATTTCCCGAAGTCTGCGTTCCACAATCGTTCTGCATTCCGAAATTTAGTTAGCCTGCCTTTATCCTGCGGTCGACAACTCTTAGAAGTTTTCCGGACTCGGGAAGAATCACACACATATAGTTAGGTACGTGGCTCGTTTCCTCAAGAAAAAACATTCAAAGCCTAATCGCGGCTGGAGCTGCGGTTTAAATTTCACCAGCGGCTGGCTGGCAATCACCAGCTAGCCGCTGCTGAGATTTAAACCGCCGCGCCAGCCGCGGTTTGGATTTAAATTTTTTTCTCGGGGAAACTAACCACGGACCTAACCATATGTCTGCAGGGAACAATTGAAACATATTCAAGAAGGTATCATTATTCCTGTGGTCGATATCCCTCCAAAGTTGTCGGGACTAAAGAAAAACCGAAAAGGTCTGCGGTCCACAATCATCAAGCTATCTCGATTTCAAATCGCTTCCCTTAATTCTGCGTTCAACACTTCTCTCAAGCTGCCTCGAGCTGGGAGACAGTCATACCGTAAGTGTATGTAGGCGTGAGGTCCACAGTACTAAAACAGTTATGACTGAGATGGCTTTCGTTCATCATGCTATGGACGATTCTTAAATGTTTTCCCGAGCTGAGTAACCATATCAGTCTGCTAGTAACAATCCTTAGGCTATCCGGGATTCAAGTGGTCCTCCTTAATTCTGATATTGACAAACCTCAAAAGTTTTCCGAATTCAGGGAGAATCGCTTAGGTCTGCGATCCACAATCCTACGGCAAACCAAAACTTTACTGGCCGTCCTTCGTTATGCGGTCAACAAATCTTGAAAGTTATACATATGTCTGCTGTCCACAATCATCAAGCCATTCAAATGGTTTTCCAAACCTTGCCTCGAGCTCGATAACAATCGTAAAGGTCTGCGTTCTACAATCCTGGGGCAATCCGAGATTCAAGTAGTCGACCGTCATTCTGCGGTCGACAATTTCAATCCTCAGAAATAGTCTCAATCTCGAAAAGAATTTTGAAGGTCTGCGGTCCACAACTCCCCTTTCATCATAGAGATGCTTTGACCTTTTCAGCAGTCTTTGGTAGTTTTGTTAGTTCAAGTAGTTTTCACCTTAGCCTACGCCTTTTTTCAGAATCTTCGCACTCATCTCATGTTGCCTTGGGTTTGGGAGAGTGTGGAACAGCAGAAAAATCAGGGATAGGCCGGAGCCCGTATGAAGAGAAAGCGAAGGACGACGAGGAACAAGGCGATGATCAGCAAGGAGAACTATCACGAATGGCTGTGTAGAAGACCTGTATCGATTGGGAAACGATCGAGCCGATGGGAATGATTGTTGAGGATAGGCACTGCCACTGAATGAGTCTCGACAGCTGAAAACTTGTAGGCAACTCGTAGTTTTCCACAGAAATTTTTTGACCGCGACATATTGATTGTTTCAAGCACTTGTGAACAGAACCTCCCCCGTCAACGTGAGGTAGGCGCTCGAAACTAAAGCCTAGTTGTACATTTACAAATGTCAAATCTATTGAACTACAATATTTAGAGCATAATTAACAAAGTCTTTGAATTCGATATGATCTCATTGTTGCTTCCGGTGATTTGCGAATAATTATTGATTAAGAAATAAATATTATTAAAAAATCGGCAGACTCTGCAATGAATTTTTCTATCTGTACTTACGAAACCAATCAATAAGATGGTAGAGCAGTTACTAAATAGGTTCTCCTTTTTACATAAACTCAAAAATATAGAAAATTGAGGGACCGACAGGAAGGTCTAAGTGAGAAAAGGCTTTGCTCTTGAATCGCATTTATTGCAGCATTTTTTGGTTCCGGAGTTCTATTTTGAATCGAGAAAATTTTCTCAATTCAAGGAAGAATTGTGCAGATATGTAAAAAGTACATTTAAAAATTCTAATTGGCCAAAGAATTCAACAAAGAATAAAAAATCAAATGAAGATCTCCACAATCAGCGATCCCACTGTGCCGAAGCTACATACTGTCGCTCTCGGAGCCAAATTACGGTCCGCAACTGCAGACCACGGCTCCTACATCACGCGACACGATGATAATCGTGCAGATTGACGGGTGAATCGCGCCGGGATCGAAAGGTACTAGCACGATTACTATTGTGTCGCGTGATGCAACAACCATTGTCCGTAAATGCGAACCGGAATATGGCTCCAAGCACGGTAGTATGTAGGTTTTCAGCTCTTTGATCACTCCCGGTTGACAGGTAAAGGCAAGGCTTCTTGCCCTAAAAGATGTACTTAATGTTCTAGCCCTGCAATGGGACGTGAGGGCGAAAAAAAGCAGAGGTTTCGGAGCGAAAACGCCTAGCTGCTCTGAAACGAATTGCGTGGATCACACCGCAAACCTGAATTTCTCCGAGAATTATAAAAAAACACGAGCCGCAAAAATGATGCAAATTCACCGAGAGGCTTCTGACGCGAATTTACCGCAAATCTATAGCCACGAGGCGAAAATGACGCTAGCTTTTCTGAGAGTTTTGACCGAGAAATAGCCGCGAATCGCCTGCTGGCCGCGTAATAGCCGTTAAATAATGCTCGTCGTGAATTAGCCGCGAAACAGCCGAGAAATAGCCGCTAAACAATGCTCGCCGCCAGATAATGCCCGCCACGAAATAGCCGCGGGATAGCCTACAGTTCATCTCCGCATTGCCGTTCAGTCCGCAAAGTGCACGCTGATTGCAAAAGAGTGATGCGGCGCGGTTGCGAGTACCCTCAGACAGGGATGTGAGGCCACCCGAGCGGCTTTCGCCTTTGGAGCCCGGGTGATCCCCCCGCCCGGGTGATCCCACACCCCTGTCTGAGGATACTCGCAACCGCGCCGCATCACTCCTTCGCAATCAGCGTGCACTTTGCGGACAGAACGGCAATGCGGAGTTGAACTGTATATGCTTTCCATGTTCCAGAGGCATGACTCTGATGTCAATACCTCCGTCGGTTACCTAAGTTTGAGGTACTTAGACCTCGCTTAGCTCCTGGAGGCCTCGCCCAACCGCTGGCAGCCCTTGATGGCGGCTAGGAGAGCCAGCGGAGGTTGCGTCTTGGTTACTTTTGATTACTTCAGATCATTTCTCGGCTATTTCCTTGTCAAAGTCGAAAAATAGCCACCCACCAGCAGCCGCTGCGGAGCCTGGTGGGCCATTTCTCGGTCCAAACTCAGATTTACCAGGAGGTATGCCGCAAATTCACCGCGCAAATACCGCCATAGCACAGCTATCAATGCACTGACAAGGGAGGCTTGCTACCTTCCGGTGGCGATTTGGAAAACCATGTTGTCGTTGGTGTAGGTCTGTGACAGACCATAAATGACCCGTGCTTGAAATTCGCTAGATGGCTGCGGGGATTCCGAGAAATGGCATTTCCATTGCTTCACGAAAAGGTAAGGGTAAGGGCCCATCAGAGAAATTTGAGGTGTTCAAAAAAATTCGGACTTGGCTCAGAACTTCCAACTGGGGGTTATTCAGGGCGCTGAACCCGAATCTGGGGTCTATTCCTCGCCAGACTTAGGGTTACTGTAGGTTACGGTAGGCATAATTCCTTTTGACAGCTGGCGTTAATCACCTTAAAATTTCGAACATGGAAAAATGGACCTTAAATTCATGTTCAGCGTCCCAAATAACACCCACAGTGAAATTTTACTGAAACTTTGACCGAGCTACCGTATACCCACCTTAGCCCACCGTAAATTATCGAAATCGTTTAACGGATGGCAGATTCGTCTTAGGCAGCTTAAAGGCAGTGTTCACGATAATCTTCGATTTCGAGATTAATCGCTAAATCGATTGTTTGGCCTCCGGCTAGAAGTGAAATGACGAAGAAATCGAGAAAAAAGCCCTAGGAAGGCACCAAATTCTTTACTCTCATCCCACCTTTTTACTCTCACTGGAACTGTTCGTTGTGACAATGAAATCTTTTGTGGACCCATCCCTTGCGATTCTCTACTCTCTACTGCTCCGTCCTTTCCTTCGGACCCTAACTAATACTGCTTTGCTTAGAATATTCTTCCATTCTTGATTAGCTCCATTTTTTACCGGTGACAACCAACGTGAAATGTTCATCCAGTCGGACAACTAGCACAGGCGAGAGATCAATGTCACTGAAATAAGACGTTTCAGGGCGTTTCGAGCCGTTTCTTCGTAATTTTGGTAACGTTTGGTTGCGAACGCATTGTATCGAGTGGAAAACTCGGGAACGAAAATCATCGTGAACACTGCCTTTAAATAACGCACATGTACAAGTTTTGAGGCGATTTGATCGTAGCATTCTCGAAATCGTCAAAAGTCGCGTTTTGCCAGCAAACTTTCCCCCCTTTTGAATCTTCGGACCGAACCAGATGGAATTTTTCAAATATTGACAAATGGGAATCTGATTCGTAATCAGCACCAAAGAATAACCTAAAACAAGTTTTAGATTCAATTCGAGACAATTTTTTTGTGAACGCCCTAAAAATTTTCATTAGTGTGTCCCCTTTCTTATGGCAAAGCTATGGAATTGCTCACATTCGGAAATCTCCTGTAAATCTCTGAGGCATTTATTTAGCCGATTCTGAGTATGGAATATTGGAGCACTGCCCATCCCCTACAATATGTTGGAACTGCGCCCTGGAACTCTATCTGATGGTGACAAGCCTTCTTTTGTGAAAGCGCCCACGTGCAGCAGCGGAGATGGCTAAGTCTATAACTCGATGGACTACAAGGCGCTGGATTGGGGAAGGTTTATGGTTTCACACTAGGATATAGACGCGAAAGTCGTCTCAGAATCCCGGTATTTACGTATTTTTGCATGGTCGAAGACAGGTATCTGGGCAGAGTCCAGGCAATGCCTTGATTTTACCGCGACTCTGCCGGGAATCTGTCGCTTCGTATCCGGTCCAGCACCGAAATGGCAGGTTTCTGACAGGTTTTTCAGTTGTGAACAGGAAGCTGTTCATGCCGATTTTCATTCGTAATCTACCAGACCTTTCTTTTACGTCCTAACACATTCTGACACAGCCTCTGCCAGCGCGTAGCTAGATGCCTCACACGGAAACCGGAGATGCCCAGGGTTTTGGAGGCATCTAGTCATATTTTGACCCGAGATTTTACGCAAATTACGGAAAGTTTAGCCTCAGTTGGTGAAATTTTAGCTACAGCGCCCGCATATTCTACGCAAATTCTCGCTACGGCACCCGCATATTCTACGCAAGTTCTCGTTACAGCAATCGGTCGATCGACCCACCCAGTCCTGATCCGTACTGGAAAGGCGATCCCAGCTGCGATGGACAGCATCGCCGTTTCTTCCCCACGGCCTGCCGCATCAAAATGGTCAAAATTACCCTCTCCATGGTCTCCCAGAGAGCGACACGGGGTCACCCTCCACGGTCAGCCACAAAGTGTCGGGAAATCACTCAGGGGGATGACTGGGCCAACACTGTTCAAACGGCATCCCTGCGTTCCGCGTAGCCAGCGCGGGTTTGAGATTGCATTTCAACACAGACTGTCGCTGAATCCGTAGATTCTCTCTACAAAATTATAGCGAGAATATACGGGTTTAGCGTCAGAGAGATCAATGATTCGAATTTAGCCTTCGTTTTTACATAGAATACGCGTAGAATTTGCACGTTTGTAGCCTCGACACAAGAAAATGCGGGTTTTAGCTATGGTAGCCAGAACCCGTAATTTCTCGCTACATGGAATGGGGCGGCGTTACAGGCCGTGCCCTCGGAGACATCTAGCTACGCGTTGGCAGAGACATTACAACTGTAGTAAACTTGAGCACATTTGATTGTCTGAAATGGATTAGTCAAGAAAATGAATGCGCCTGGGGGCTGCGGCAGCCGCGGCCACAAACACGTTGACACCGACGCCGCGGATAGCTGCCGCAACCATGCGAGCACCGGCCATTTTCTCGACTGAAGGGGTCTGCAGAGTCCAAGTTGCGGCGTTGCTCGCAGCGACGAGCAACGCTGGGTGATGCAATATCGATCACTTTCAGCGACGGGGGCGACCGACGCGGCGTAAACGGCGACGAGGGGGAACCGCAGAGCGTGTTGACGCCGCGACGGCCCTACATCACTGCCAGCGAGCGGCAACCGAAGCCGCGACGATAATGTTCCGAAACATTTTTGTCGCCGTGTCAAGGCTGACGCTCGGCGACCACTCGCCGGTCTCTGCAACTCTGCAGACCCCTTAAAAGGAATGAAACGACTGTACAAATTTAAAAAAAAATGCGGAAAGGGTAATTTTCCAGCAGACATCAAGTAAAACTTTAGATGTAATTATGTGAAAATCAATATTTATTTGTAAACATACATAGCACATAGAGTTGAGCTTAGAACAAAAAAAAAGAACACGCATCATCACAACTGTCAACAATCACACCATCACCTCATCAGACCAGTTTATTGAGATGCAGTGGACGTTTTACCCTTCTCACTGCTGGTACCGCCGCCGCTGTGCCCATAGAGGAGTTCGGTGTCGACCTTGGCCGAGCCGATGTTGAATGGGACAACTTTGATGAAGTTCGGGAACTGTGCATCTTTCGTGCACGGAATTGTGTCTTGATGTGAGGAACAGAGGTACAGCTTGCAGATTGAGCACACATGTGACGGACGATTCGTGCACTGGAGAATGATGCACTCCCGGGTGGCCCTGAAATCGATGATTTGGCCAAGTTCGGAAATCAATGAAAAATGAAAGATTTCTGTAGCTTGAATGAATGAAAGGATTAATGATTCAAAGGACGAGATTTGACATTTCCGAATGACCAATTTTCAAAAATCCGCAATTATTGACTTTTTTAAACTATTCCACTTTTCGTGAGCAGATTACCGACAGGTTACGGTATGGATATCACAAAAAGTCGATTCGTTAGATTAAGTTGAAAGTTCGCCCCATGAAGTAAAGCAGCATGCTTGCTAGGGTTAGAATTCCAACAAAAAAAAAATGTACGGAATGTTAATTCCAGAACGTTGGGCAGTATTCTCTGTTTCGGGGTGGAATTTATTTCCATCGATCACGTGCGCGTGCGCGCGTATGCTGCGCCTTCTAGTCCCCACGCTTCCTCGGTGTTTCTCATCTCGCTCCGCATACGCTTGCGAAGGAACACAATTCGCTTCGAACTAGAGGATACGCATAGCGCTGTGCAGCCGGGTATTGTATTTGTATAGACCTGTTTAGCACCTTAAAACTTTGACCCAAACGTTCTTGTTTTGAATTGAACCCTAGAAATATGTCTAGCGTTGGATAGCCCTTCTCATCAGGATCCTAAATGATTTTTTCACATCTTAAAAAAGTTATTCCAAGGGAATTATCAGAAAAGGGACTCTAAAGACGCGGAAACTCGTCGCCGCGCGTCTTCTGACCAAATCCTACGACGGCAACGATTTTTCTCGATCTAAGGATTTGGAAAATGGGAAAAGTATAACGATTTTCTCAATTGACTTAAGAAAACAAATCGGAATCCTAACCTCCACTCAATCCGTATTAATACTCAAAGATTTATCAAAACAGCCAATTTTTCGAATATTTTGACTATTTTTGAAAATATTTTCTGATTTCTTGAATATTACAATTACGCAATCGAACAATATTTCGATGTTTGACTAGGGACTGATCCCAGCGCCAACTGGAGTCCCAGAAAATTATACGTTGATTGTTGTGAGGGAGATGAAAACAAACAATTTGAAGTTCGTTAAATTTCCTTATTGCACCTGGTACTTCAAAAACGATAAAATACATCATTTTTCTCAATTTCAGAAACTCGAACACTTTCAGCTCTAAATTTGTTCAGAATGGTAATTTGGGGCGCTGAACCCGAATATAAGGTCTATTTTCAGTTTTTCGGAAGATAATGGTAGGTCCCTATGAACAAATGACACTTTTCCTACCGCAACTTACAGTGCTCTTCTGAGAAATGAAAATGGACCTTATATTCGTGCTAGAGGCCCAAATAATCACATGGACAAAGTTTGTGCCGAAAATATTCAAATTTCTGAAATCCAAAAAATAGAATTTTTTTTGCGATTTTTGACCTACTCGAATGTAATAAAGAAATTTATCTGACTTCAATTTACTTATTTTTACCTTCCCTTACAAAAACCCAACAAACTATTTTTCAAAACTCCTTTCGTGCTGGGATTAGTCACTAGTGAGTATTCGAACGTCGCCACTCGAATTTGACCAAATATTCAAAAAATATAAAGTTTTGATTGTCCCATGTAATAGCTCCGACGACTTCAATTCATTTAGATTTGATCGAATAGCGCAAAAAATATGCGGATGAAATTTTTGAATGATTCGAATTACTCGAAAAATCGAGTATAACTACTGCAAGATTGAAATAAATGATGACATGAAAATCGAAAGCTCAAATATTAAAACTATCGAACGAATTGAATACTCATTGCTCGACTGCTGTTTAGGGGCATTCATACGGCCCCATTAAACGAATTATTTTGACAGCCCTTATAAATAAGAAAACTCGCATGTTAAAGAAACTGATCAAATCGATTACAAGAAAAGAATAGCTTTAATCTCGAATCAGGAATGCGCGAAAAATTACTCTATGTAACAAATTTTCACTTTTTTCAGTTCGTGGGTTGAAATTGTTTTCCTAACCCGTTAGGTGTAGAACAGACAGGAAATCGCTGTTATCCCAGGAAAACTTCGCCTTCGAGTCTAGGACAATGAATTTTGGAAAATCGCGTGTTTACGTAAGACAATTTTTGTAGCTGGCTTCTAAGTGCTACATTTCAATAGTTTATGTCCAATGTATGTGAAAAATGACATCATTAAGCACAAACTTTGCTTACACGACGACAGCACGAAGAAAATTATTTATTTTTGTGAAAATAGAAAGATTTTTATTCATTTACGACATTGTGATCAGGTAAAAACAAAAAATTCACACGGATTAGACAAACACAGTCGGAAAGGACTCAACAAGGTTCAGAAATGTGTAGATTTTCTAAATTTACGCTTGTACTGTGAATCACTCTCTCGAAGTTGCATCCCATTGTTGTCTCCCCTAACGGTTTCGTTATTCTGTCCTTGGTAACGACGTTCAAAGTCCAATATATCTTGATGAAAGGGCTCGCTTTGCTCGTTGAATTTTCCAAGATGGGAATCAATTATATGGACTTTGAGAGACATTGTGCATCCCATTTTGGCTTAAAGGCAGTGGTCACGATGAAAAGCGTTATCGAAAAAACTACAGAAGTCAGCTTAGATCAAAAACAGTTGAAAAACTATGAAGGTAGCGCGGTGAAAAACGGGCTAGAATTAGAGTTTCTAAGGCCCAAAAAGCCAGTTCGTGCACACGTGCACAGCGATGACAAAAAAGGTCGCAGTCTCATGCCGAGCTGTCAAAAATCATCGACATTCAGAGGACGAAATAAATGCAAATTTAACGAATAAAAACAGTTGAACAATGAAAGCATCACTTCAGTCAATGTTTTTGACTAGATGTGTACATAAATCCGAGGGTTCATTGATTGAAATTCAATTTCAAGCCAGCTGATGTTTTTGATATAAGAGGTCATCGATGCCTATGATGCGGAGCGGGCTCGTCCACCATCAAAAGACAAGAAAGTTCAGGTTTCAAATTTGGCTCAAAACAGTGGTTTTTTCGCGATTTTTTCTTATAGGTCCTAAATCGAGACCCAGAAAAGGATTTGGAGAGAAAAAGCCGACAAGCATATTTGATCGCGACCACTGCCTTTAATTCTTTACGAGAGTGCACCAACTCCACATAGCTTTCAGCTTTTTGATCACCTAGGAAGCCGTGAACAACTGCAACGAAACTGCTCCAAACCGCTCTCGCCGTTCTGTGCAACAGCTTTGCGAAATCCTCATATTTTATGATCCTTCTTGATCTGTGATCCGACGAATATACCAGCCCGGACCTTAACCTCGGACAGAGTCGTTACCAAGGACCGTATAACAAAACATGATGAGGGACTACATTTGGGTGCAACTTTGAGAGAGTGATTCACAGTACAATCGTAAATCTATAAAATCTACGCAATTGTTGAACCTCGTTGAGTCCTTTCCGACTGTGTTTGTCTATTCCTTGTGCAATTTTTGTTTTTACTTGATCATAGTGCCGAAAATGAATAAAAAATTTCTATTTTCACAAAAAAAGGTTTTTTCGAGCTGTGGTAGTGTAAGAGAAGTTTGTCCTCAATGAAGTCGATTTTTTCACATACTTTGGACATAAGCAATTGGAATATAACACTTAGAAGCTAGGAACAAAAACCGTGTTACATAGTGTTATCAAAAACTCGAAATCGAAAAATGAAGACTCTCGCTCTGAGACCAAATTCTTCGGGGCAGATAATCTATTTGGAGTGCCATCATTTTTCGAAGATTTCATGTTTTTTTTCGGTATTGATTTTTCGAAAAAAAACGAAAAAACGAAAAACTGAGAAAAGTTTATTTTTTCGTAGCGTTGCGAAGCGCTACAAATTTTGAACCGAGATTTTTTTTCGTTTTTAGGTTTCAGAGATTTTCCGCACACCCCTGCTCCGAAAGAGTTGAATAATCGGAAACGTTTTCAAATTCGATTGATTTTAAAATTTCACTAACTTATTTGCGATTGAAGACAAGCTGTGTGCAAACCGCTTCACCACGATTTTGTCCTTTGGTGCCGCGGAGAACAGAGCCGCCACTGTACGAGGATCGGCGATCTGTAATTGGAAAACAATTACGACTGAGAAAAGACTCCCACAATTCCGTTTTCCGCTGGCTTCTTTATAAAGAGGGGAGAAACCACCGCGCTATAGAAAGCGTGCTCTATACTAGCCGCGCCCCGCCCTTAAATTGTAAACTTACCTTGTGCAGCATTCCTTGTTGATCAAGGAACATCTGTCCGAAACCGGCTAGGCGTGAGATCAGTTGCTCAGAGCTGCGCTCAAAACCATGGGTGTAGGCGATTTCGAGTAACCCAAATGTCGTCTCGAAAGAAGGCCGAAGTCGAGGAAAACGGAACACTGGAAAAAATTCAAATACAAAAACATTTCAAATATGAAATCGTTCTCGTAAACATTTTTAAACCCAATTCTGTGTTCACAATAGAGCTTCTTCTCAGAGCCTTGACAAAAATCGTTTTTTGTTGTCAACTGCGACGTCCAGAGAGCCACGGGTGTAAGCGTCGCGTCGGTTAGGACAACAGGTACTTGAAGAAAAGACCGGGAAATAAATCTTCTTTTTCAGCTATTCTGATGTCATAAAAACAATTGATACCCCCAAGGCAGCCTAAATATGGGGAAAGCGCAAAGCACGCTGGGCACACGCGCGCGCCAAATAGCGAAAAATTTTCGAAGAAAATCTCAGGCATGCAATCAAAATCGTAACATTGTTTTAATACTACTAGCATTTAGAAAAAATGTTTGCTTCTGGGCAAAACGCCAATTCATAGGATATCGAAACGTCTAGAAGGCCGCGAGCGTAAGCGTTGCGCGCGAAAATGGCGAAACTGCAGGCAGGCTGGACGTGGAGGAGCTGGTTGGCAATTTGCCATCGAAAACGCGCGCTGTGCCACAAGCTCGTCAGAACGCGGGGCGGGACGGACTGAGCAGGCGTTTTGAGCTTATGAAATCTTCCCTTCGCGGCAGTTTTTATCAATTTGTGACCCGTTTTCGCTGCTTTTCTCGACACTAACCCCTCCAGCATCTGCCAGCGTAGTGTTTCACCCTCGAAGCTCAGAAACGAAAGTTATCATGAAGACTGATTTCAAAGGCACGCGATGCATACATTCGAGCCAAATCACGAGCATTGCACCAAGTTTTAAAGGCAGTGGTCGCGATCAAATATGTTTGTCGTCTTTTCTCCTTTAAACCCTTTTCTGGGTCTCGAGTAGTAGGATCTATAAGAAAAAATCGCGAAAAAACCGCTGTTTTGGGCCAAATTTAAAGCCTGAACTTTCTTGTCTTTTGATGGTGGACGAGCCCACTCAACATCATCGGCATCGATGACCTCCTACATCGAGAAAATCAGCTGCCTTGAAAATGAATTTCAATCAATGAACCTTCGGATTTATGTACACATCTAGTCAAAAACATTGACTGGAGTGCTTTCTTTCATTGCTCAACTGCTTTTATTAGGTAAATTAGCATTTATTTCTTCCTCTGAATGTCGATGATTTTTGACTGCTCGGCATGAGACGGCGATCTTTTTCGTCATCGCTGTGCACGTGTGCACGAACTGGCTTCTTTGGGCCCTAAAAACTCTTATTCTAGCCCTTTTTTCACCTCACTACCTTCATAGTTTTTCAGCTGTTTTTGATCTAAGCTGATTTTTGTAATTTTTTCGATAACGTTTTTCATCGTGACCACTGCCTTTAAACAGATTTTATGTGAGAAAAGACGAGCGGAACCTTCATAAAGCTGAAATCATACTTCTCGCGACCAGCGGCGGCGAAAGTGCACATCAGGCGTATGGACTTTCATTCGATTTTGAGCTTAATTATAGCTCCACGTCGCCCGTCACGGAAAGTATCATCCCGGACCGAAGCTCTAGAGATGACTGAAGAAATAATCCTGTTGCCTAGATTGAAAAGCACACTCATAATCAAAAACGACATACAAAGCGTCGCAAGCGTGCGCGTCGCGTGAGCTAGGACAATTTTTGAAAAAATTCCGAAAACGGTCTCTTATTTATGTGAATGTGAAATTCACGAAAAAGAACCCATCAATTGTCTAACGTACATAACGCCGGCATGGCTCGTGAAGAGACTTCGCGTGCACTGTTGAATGTTGGCGCAAACTCGGTGCCATATGCTATAACATTATGCACCGAGTTCGTGCCAACCTTCAACAGTGAACGCGAGGTCTCTTCACGATCCATGCCGATGCTAGACAGCCTAAAAATAAATTCAGAGCAAGCCGCGTGACGCAAACGCGCGCGCCGAGTCTTCAACGACGCACGCGGTTTCGAACAAAATCGATATAATCGATGGGAGCTGGAACCTATCTATATAATTTTACACATATATTTTCCGCGATTAAGTTTTCTAAAGACAGAAAATCGATCGAGAAGAGAGAGTATGCGACGCGTGCAATCTTTCATTCTGCACAGACTAGGCTTCAGGGACTACAATTAGTAAATGATTTAACTGCAACAACAATAAAACAGTCGCACTTAGCGTTCAGACGAGAGTCTGTAGTGGCGCACGCACGCTCGGCTTTGCGGACGTCGTGGCTGTTTACGACTTTATGGATCATTTACACCTCCGCCGCCGAGCTCGGCGGATCGCATCTCTATGATATTGCTAGCACAGCGCGGCACGATCAATATTGTAGAATTGCACTTCGTGGCGCCGTTCGGCTGTACAGCAGAACTAGAGAAACAATTAAAAATCAATAGTATGGATCAAGCTGAAGGTGTAAAACCCACGCAAAAACTGATGGCATTTTTCTCGCAGTGAAGGTATATCCCAGATGTCTGAGTATCGCATCATGGTACCGCAGCTCTTTTCTAGAGAAAAAAAAAGAATTATTTATTTATGACGCTAATTCATTTCATTTCGAGAAAACAATTATCCTAATCACTTCAAATTGTAAAACGTGCTAACCTGTGATCTCCTTTTTCCCGCCAGGATGCATAATGTCCAGGAAAAGGCCGATATTCTTTGCAGTTTCTCCCTCGAGCGTGATGCGTTTCTCTCTTGCTTCGGCAAATTCTCCGAAGAAGGCCACATCAAAAAACGAGGAAATTTCTCCTAGGAAGTGGCCATTCACCCAAAATGTTATATCTGAAAAAAGAGCACTGGATTATTCCGTTTCAGTTGCAGTGAGGTCTGATCAGTTTTATGTCAGATCGTGTCAGACAATACCATGTCATGAATACATGTCATACCTAGCATTTGACTAAAAATTGGTTCGGTGAATAAGGCCCCGTAACAGTCGGCTGTAGCCAGCCTAGATGATAAGTATCTAAATCATGCCAATCTAGTGTAAATAAGTCCACTTTGTGGCCGGACAGAGCGCGCATGCGCCGTCCGTGGCCGTCCAGGTCAATACTCAATACGTATGCAATGCATGACTCAAAAGGTGGAAAATCCCGTTGCGGCCGGATTAAGCCGGCCACAGTGCGCTCGGGTAAGCCTGCATAATCAATTGGTATGCAGCCGACACACAAGGGGCTCGCAGGCCGGCGCAGGATCTCTAGGGACGGAAGAGGACGGCTCAGTCCGGTCTTCGGCCGCCTACGACGGGGGCCTACGTTCATAGCATTTTTGTTTCTGAATTTTTTCTTGCTAATTTTTGCTTCTTCAAGCAAAATATGGAATGCGTTCGAAAGCGCATTCCCTCCTCTATTCAATGCATCTTGCCGCTTCTCTTCAAACTTGATCGCCTTCAAATTTGAAAATTAAATGTAGTCTGTGGTTTAGGTAGTGAAGTTATAAAAATTAAAAAAATGTTTATACTCGCTCCCTATTGAAGCACCAAAG
The DNA here is from genome assembly GCA_029168955.1 of Aplectana chamaeleonis. Lineage (NCBI taxonomy): Eukaryota > Metazoa > Nematoda > Chromadorea > Rhabditida > Cosmocercidae > Aplectana > Aplectana chamaeleonis. Next base: position 1,065,707 of record JAPDOI010000153.1, read on the forward strand.
TAATAATGGATGATTCAACATTGAATCCCTCTAAAAAGGGATCAACAACAGGTCGCTAACTCCTTTCAAAGAGAAACTCATAGCAGTCATTGGACTCGTGATGAAGTCTTCCGAAACATATTGGATTTTTGTAAAGGTCTCCAGATACGAAGTTACCCTACGCAACCTCTTCATCAAACCTTTCAAATACACATCTCATTAACAGGCCCGTGGCGCAGTGACTCGCGTCTCGCCTCTAATCTAGTAGCCGAGGGGTTCGATTCCCGCCGAGGCACTTCCTTGCATTTTATCAAAGTAATTGTTTTTGAGACTCGGGATTATTTCTAAATGAGTGTACCTCATTTAAGACTCTCAGCAAACAGTTAGAGTTGACCTACGTGAAGAATGTTGGCTCTGTGCCGAGTTATGGCGGGCTTCCTCAGTTGGGCGGAAACGCAATGGTACCGCCCATCAGGTATCAATCTTTATGGTGTTCAGAAAATATGTTTGCCATTTGACTCAACTTTTCTTCTCCTGAAAGTTATTCGAGGTCTTGAACACGAATGCGAGGTTTGTTTTTTGACATTTTGGGCCTTACTGTAGGTTACGGTAGATCTAATGCTTTTTAACTGGCGTAGCATACCTTTGTATTCCCAAAATCGACCATCTTCAAATTCGTGTTCACCACCGTACATGGGAACTTCGAGGCGAATCTACCATTGCGTTGTGGGAAACATCAAAAGTCGCATTTTGCCAGGAAAATTTTCTCCACTGAGAGTATTTGGGCCGAACTTGTCGAAATTCCCCGAAAATTGGACATCAAGTTCGTGTTCAGTACCCCAGATAACCCTCAAAAAAAGTTTTGAGCCAAATCCGGAATATGTAATTTCTCTAAACACCCTGAAAATTGCTCGGTGGGTGTATCCTTACGATAGCGCCCAACTGAGGAAACCCGCCTAACTCGGTTCAGAGAACTCCGCAGCAGTTACAAACATCGATTCAAAAAGTTATTGGAAGTACATCAACTGGTATGAATTTCGTTAAAAACGGCTTTGGGACCAGTTTTCGGACCCCTGCAAGAACCAAACCATAGCATCAAATTAGATTTGTAGAAATTCTTCAATGGGATGAATTTCGTTTTTTTTTCGAAGATAGCATCTTCCGCGCCTTCTCTACCTATTGTTAGCAAATCACAGTTGGGTCCGTCTCTTGCCTCCTAAAGGAAAATACATTTAAATCTCACCAGCGGCTGGCAGTATATTAAGCTGATTCGCTGCGCTCTTCTCCCGGCCTGAATCGATTAGCGGGCCCGCGCACTCGACCGCCCTCGCCAGCCGCGAGTGACATTTGAATGTTTTTCTCTTGAGGAGGCAAGCCACGGACCTAGCTATATGTGAAGTGTGTGATGTTATATCATGCAACCATGTTCGACGCATCAGGCGGTTCTTGGCCCTGAGCCACACCCAACCGGAATCAAACCCGCTAGACAGTTCGGCTCGTTCTCCCAATCTGCGGGTCTGCTTCTGTTGGCGTCCGGGCCACAGCTATTACTGTTCGAGCTCCTCCACTACCAAGGAACAGCAACAGCCGTAGCCCCCACATTGGGAGAACGAGCCATATTGTCAGGCGGCCCCGATTCCAGTTCGGTGTGGTTCGGGGCCCAAGAGTCGCCTGAGAAGGGCAGTACCTTTGGCGACGATCCGAAACGTCCTGTGCTTCGATTCCACAGCGAAATTGTTCCACTCTGCCGCGGCCATCCTCGCTAAACATCAGTTTTTAATTCAAAAATAAAAATACAGTAAATATTCCGGGCGATCTTGCAGAAAACGCGGCTGCAAGCAAGGCCAGAGATCAAGCGATAATTGACGCCATCCGCCGCACCAATGTCGTAGCGACTATCGATCGTTTCATTGCCTCGACGTTATCTGGGCCAAATTCCGGTCCGAACTTGAGAACTAATGCATCATGCGACACGTGTTAATCGTGCTGGGAGTAGGGTGAATCGTGCAGGGACCAAGTGGTCCCAGCACGATCAACACGTGTTGCATAATGCAATAGCCGTAGTCCGCAAATGCGGACCGGAATTTGACCCAGAGAACGACAGTATTTAAAAAGACGAACTTTTTCTTGAGTTCTCGACAGTCGAAATTCCAAGAAAGAAAAGGACAACCGTTCCAGAAATGGGGAAAAACGGGAACGCCAAAAACCATCAAAATCGAGAAAGGGGAGAAAATAAAAAAATTGTCAATCTCATGAGTATTTCTGGAAACGTTCGGATTTTTTAGAAATTTCACGGAGATCGGAGGTTAAACACCCCTGGAAATCCGCTCACCCATACTCCACATGTATTGTGCTTATCTGGGTCCAATTCCGGTTCGCATTTGCGTCTCGGCACGCTTTGCGGCCGCGCGCATTCGAATCGAAAGAGTTTCCAGCGCCGCAGCAGCCGATCTGTTGACACTAGGTGGGTTTTAGAAACTGGAAACTAGACAAAATCGAAGAAAACTGTATGAGAAAGCCATATCGAGTCGGCTTTGGCGCTGGAAACTCGACTGACTCGAGCGCGTGCGGCCGCAAAGCGTGTCGAAACGCAATTACGGACCGGAATTTGACCCAAATAGGCACATTATCCTCTATTTCTGAATGATATTTTCTGCCGCTGACCGCGTGCGTGTGCGTGCTGCGTTTCCTTCCCACCCTCCCCACTTCCTCGGTGTCTCGTCCCTCGCTACGCACACGCACGCGAAGCAAAGCCTAAATACGCCTCTGAAATAGAGGATGGCAACCATTCTAGCAGCAGTTCCTTGAACTCTCTTAGGGCATGAAGAAGTGAAAATAATTAGAACGACTACACATAAATCGCTGAAAAATCCAATTGGGAGACAGGGGTAGCATTCGAAAAGCTGAAACTTCATCCTAAAACCTACAAGAAAACCGCTGGAAATTGCAGTGGAAAAAAACGCGAACCGGAAAAAATTCAACTTCCGAAAAATGCAGTCATAAAACACTGACATGTAAAAAGATCTTCTCTCACAAAGACATGAATGAAGGACGAATTAATGAGACACATACTGAGGAGTTTGCGCCAGAGCTGCGCCACGAACCCGTCCCAAATTTTAAATCGAGAACTCGATTGATGGCGATAGCATCAAAATTTCTAGAAAAAAAAACCAGGGGGGCGTAAATTCGATACTTGCCTTGACACTGGTTTTTACATAGTTTAAAATTTATTTTCGATCGATTTAAAGATCAAACGCTATACAGTACCACATTATTGACTTTTTGGCCAGAAACGAAAACACTTAACTCCTGCGCTATCAATTAAGGAGAGGGGCTCTCTACACACCGAGAGAGTAGTTGTCCAGTTTTTTGCGGCTCTATTTCCACTCGGGACCACTTCGCTTGCATTGAGTAGCGTGACGTTTCAAACTGCAAAAACTGGACAACTCCTCCCTCGGTGTGTAGAGAGCCCCTGACCCATCTATTGAGCTCACGATTCCGCGGTTCAGATCAGAGTGCATGGCGCAACCTTGTCAAGAATTCCATAATAAGTTTTCAGACTGCTCTAATTCAAATCTCATGAAGCAGACAATAGAATAAAAATTTTAAAACACCGAAAAACTATTAAGCTGCTGAAATGAATACAATGAGGAAAGCTGTTTTGGGAAGAAATTCTAGTCCGGAACCAACAAGTTGATCAAGGATCAAGTCGGAGAGACAGTTGAGGCCTGAAGACTGATCCTTGGTAAACCTAAACTCTATTTCAACCCTTTATCACCAGAAGAAGTGTCTGAACAAAGCCGAAAATCCCGGGACATGAAGCCAGGCTCGATTGAAGCCAGCAGCTGGAACTGAACAGCTGGCAACACAAGTGGTTTGACTACGCAGAAGAAAAAGTGTCGTGCAGAAACTGTCGACTGAAGACTTTTGAGCGGAAAATCCTCACCAGGGAGGCAGGGTCAGGACGACAATTGTGATTGTTGATGGCGCAAATCAGAGCTGGAAATAACCTGGCAGGCTGGCCGACGGCCCGGCACACCCCACTTCACCGGGTGACAACAACATATCATGAGAATTGTGATCAAAGCACAGCTGCCACAGGGGAATTCCGGATTCCTGGGCAGGGATCGATGAACTGTAAATCACGGGTGATGACTGGGCTTCTAGTGAAATTCGCAGCATAATCCAAAGACCGAAATCGCATGCTATCGGTTAAATCAGACATGATAAAAACTACGGATACCCAAAAACGCTCCAACAATTTTCGAGTTACCAGTTTTCTCCGGAGTCGGATTTCGAATCACTGACCTTACAAGAGTGCTTCCGAAGGTTTTATAGGGAGGATAAAGACAATGGAGACAAAAGACCGGTCAGCAGGTCTGTAACAAACCATGAATTAGCAAAGACCCTAGTATTTAACGGCGAAAATGTCGTGACGAAATTTTCCCACATTGTGTGAGCCATCGGACCATGTAAAAAGAATCTTGTTTACCTATGGACACCGTTCAAGGCTCCACCACAAGTGACGTACATTTTTTTCAGAAGTGGTGGGTGGCGTTAGCAAATGAAACTTTTTAAACGACGGGAAGTTCGCTACTTCACGGAAAGTTCGCAGAGCCATATCATGCCAAAGGGTAGCTTACTTGACTTAGGCCTGGATTCATAATAGGCAAGCGGTCAGTCCGTATCTTCACTGACAAGGAAACTACTATAAGCCAAGCTTGCCATTCCGATCGAAATGTACTTCTCTAGAATTATTTCTCGACGTAGAGTTCGAATATGCTCTTCGCAGCTGCCTAGAATCACTCTGAAAAAAGTTATAGGCACTTTTTCTCTGATTTTTGTACCTATTGTAGCCTCCAAGAAGCGGATTAATTTTACGAAAATCCGAAAACGGACCTCATAATCGTGTTCAGGGCCCGAAACAACCCCCTGGGCAGAATTTTTGTGAAAGCACGTTTGTCGAACTATGTGCAGACTGATAGCGTCTTGGACTTGCACGGATTTTCAGTTCAGCGTTCAATTATATCAATTACGGGGTACAGAAAGCGTTGGAAAAAATATTCCAGATTCGACTTAAAACTCGCCCTGGGAGCTTATTTGGGGTGCTAATCACGATTGAATTTGTTCACAACTTCTCACCGGCAGAAAAATTTGACGGCAAAATCGACTTTTGGCGATTTCCGGTATGTGAAAACAGATGTGGTTCAAACCGTTCTTCTGGAGGTTATTTGGAGTGCTCAACACGATTCTGATGTCAGTTTATCGATTTCTGACAGCTTACGGTAGATTACGGTGGGTATACGGTAGTCTGGTCAAAGTCTCAAATTTGTCTCGCAGTTTCAGTGTGGGGGTTATTTAGGGTACTGAATGCGAATTCGATGTCCATTTGTCGATTTTCAAATTATTAAGGTGGGTTTCGCCACCTAAATGGCATGTTACCTACCGTAACCTACAGTAAACCTTGAAATTTCGACAAGCGAACCCTAGATTCGTGTTCAGCACGCCAGTTTACCCCTAAATACATGTGTTTAGCAGATTCCGGAAAATTTTTAAAAACACCCTAAAAATTCCATGACGGTGCATACCTTGCCGGAAAGGTCTAAAAACGCTCATACCTTCTTTCAGAGTGAGTCGAGGCAGCTGCGATGGACATACTCGGACTTCATATTCGAAAATGGTTCTAGAGAAGCGCATGTAATGTGGAATAACTAGTATGACTTATAGTAGTTCCCTTGTAAGGTGTGGCGTCCTAGTGGTCAGCCATGTCCAGTTGTCCCGATCCTCAGCCAAAATGAGGTTTGATCCAAACATTGGTCCCTATTCTATTTCCAGAAAAAAGGAACGTCACGCTTCATTTGCATTTTAATGCTGAGTGATTTTATATCCCCCTTCACCACATCCGTCCAAAACTTTCGCATACGTCGAGGCAGCCGTTTCCAGCAGGACTCGGAAGCATCCTTAGACCATGTTAAACAAGGCAATCTTGCGGTCTCATTAAAATATGCTCAAACAGTCAAAGTCGAACTTGCGTTGCAGCATGAGATGACTTTGGCAGAAACTGGCACCTCCCTTGTATAAAGCGCTCATCAAGGGCGTTGATTCCGTTGTAGAGATCCTCGTTAAGGCATATCTGCTGCCAGAAATATTCAAGGAAACGTCTAAACAGCTTCCTCTCCGTGCAATCCAACCTTTCCATCTGCTTCTTCGAAGCAGCCCACGTCTCCGATCCGTACATCATGACAGGGCGAATAGCGGATGAGTAGACGCGCAACTTGACTTCCTTCGCGATGGTGGTAGACCACAAACACTTGGATAGAGAATTAAATGCAGACGTAGCTTTCGCACATCGTTGTCGAATATCCGCTGCATAACTACCATCGTTCTTCAGCAAACAGCCCAAATAACAGAAATCGTCGACCAGTTCGATACGTTGTCCGTCCACACAAACTCCCGTTGAAGGCCTCTGAGAGACCCACATCTGCTTGCATTTTTCGGGACGAAGACGAAGTCCATCGGCTGCGGCATACTTCGAAACGAGGTTCACAATCCATTGCAGTTTTGCGTTGTTTTCAGCAAATACCACAATGTCGTCGGCGTACTCCAGGTCGACAAGGGCTCAGAAAAATGAAAACATGTTACATGTAATATAGTAAAGTGTAAGATACTTGAGACATTCAAGTATATTACCTTTATATCGCATGTAACCTACACTTATATTACATGTAATATACACTTATATTACATGTAACATAAACTTATAGTACATGTAACATACACTTACATTTCCTGTAACTTAATTAGAGCTGCAAGTTGAAGCTCCATGCTTTAAGGGTTGGAGCTGCAAGTTCCAGGCTACTGCTTCAGGTACGTATCAGCTAGCTTGAAGCTCTCCTGGACATCCCAGAAGCTTAAAGCTCGCTACATCATGACTGAAGTAGCAAGCTTGGATCCCACAGCTTCATACGAGAAGCAGTGGGCTTAGGTTTGCTTCAAAAATATTGCACGTCACTGCCTCTGATACTCCACACGATTAAACGAATCATGAGGAGCGAGAGATCAACGACTCGGGCAGTGCGAGTGACCACCCAATCGAATGTCAGTCCAATAAACCTGCGCTCATGGCTAACAATAAGCTATGAGGAAGCCCGTATGCTGTGCAGGTTTGCGGAAGGTGTTCAGTGTGGGCCCTCAGCTGCTGGAGATATTTGAATTATGTCACACTTATACTACGTGTAATTTAATTTAGTAGAGATAATTCACATGTAACTTACATTGACGGAAAGGTATTACAAGTATATTGTAATCGTCTCCTATGTTACAAGTATTATGTTTTCACCATCAAAAACATATTACGTGCGACATTTGGCTTGCGAGCGAGGGACCGATATATTACATGTAACATACATCGGTCGAGATAATTTGCAAGTAATATACATCGGCCAATTTATATTACATGTATATTGAATCAGGCCTTTTATATTACAAGTAATATGTTTTCATTTTCCTGAGGGAGCGTCCTGATGGTGTTAGGATCACGTCCGCAGGAAACTGTTCTGCAACTCTACGCATGATGTCCTCAACGGCGAAGTTGAATAGAAAAGGTCCTGCTACAGCTCCTTGCTTTACTCCTGTTTTCGTCTCGAAAGCAGAGGTAAATCCGACAGGCGTACAAACTGCTGCTGTTGTTCCTTTGTTCATGTCCTCGATTAGTCGAACATACTTTTCCAGGACTCCATCGGCTCGCAGAGCGTTGAGCATCACGATGAGGAGAGTCGAATGCGGCTAAAAGTCCAAAAAAGCAACTGGTAATGGATTCGAAAATCGCTGCCACGGTTCAATTACTCTTCTCACGACGAACGACGAGTTCACGTCAAGCAAAGAAAATGGCGATTTCCATTGAAATCGCAGTTATTGCACGCTAATTTTTCCGCTTGAAGAACTGTCGGATCGACAATGGGTAATATAAAGTGATTTTTATCATAGATTTCATTTCCGTATTTTGCTCTTCTGAATGGTTGTTCTTATTCCCCATGACGGTTATTGCCTATAAACTGTCATAGAAATACCGCGTAGAGTATTGCACTAGATGTTCGAACTCGGGAGTCTCCGACCGTTGGTCAGCGTCTTGAACCACTCGGCCAGTTTGCGCTCGCCATTTCCGCCAATCCGACCTCAATTCAAAAATGAGCTCATAACTTTTCCCACTATATTACTCTGGCGGCTAGTTACGGTGTTCTTACGACCACCAGGAAGCTAGTCTCTCAGGAAAACATGGATGCATGGGCAGTTCTTCCAGCACGGTCTTGTCACTCCCTAGTGAGTAGTATTTGGGGCTTAAGGCTTGCTCAAGAGCTCAGAACCTGGGACCGCGCTTTCTGGTTACCCAATTCCGGACGACCAATCGCTGCTCGCCCAGGGGCCGGATTCATCAATGCGGCAGTGTTGGGTAGGGGCAAAGGCGTCGGCACGCTTGATGGTTACCCCGCAAAAGCGGAAGATCGCTAACCGAAAGCGCCCTTGGCCTACCCAGCTAATAAGCTGGGGCAGCTGAGACACTGCTCTGATAGGATACCACAGACTCTCACGGGGTAATCACTAAAAGTACTGACGCCTTTACCCCTACCAAACGGCACGCATTGATGAATCCGGATCCAGGTAGCCCGAAATGGTGAATCGGGTCGCGCTAAAAATTTTACATTGTACATTAATCGTCCGTTATTGTGTAGTTAACGCGCAAATTCGCTGCACCGAGAAGGCGATTTTCGTCATCCGGGGACCGAATTCGTCAATAATTATATCCTGGGTATAAGGGAGAATCAAGCGCATTCTCTAGGAAAGTGCGAATGAGTATACGTTGGTGCGCCCTTATACTCAAGGTATAATCCTTGGAGAATCTGGCCTCGGGAGGCTGGTAACAATCTAGGGGTTAGCGGGTCGCCCGGAAAGGGATATGGCCTTGATTTGTGTGTGGACCGGTTCGCCCGGAATGCAGTTTTTCGCACCAGAAAAACCGGAACGAAGTTCTGAGTGGGTAGAATGTCACTGGGAGGGAGAACCGTGAGCAGGGAGGTTCATAAATGAAATAATTATAAGAATAATCTGAGTAAAATCCGCAAAAAAAACGTGGCCTGTCCGCTTAGAGATGGCTGGCTTTCTGACAGAGACACTTCACTTTTTCCCCGCTAGTCACATGCAGATCTCAAATGTCGAATCCAAGGAAATGATATTGGCAGTTGAGCAGACAGAAGAAAGGGTGATAAACTGGAAAAACTGAGGAGATTTGCGTCATTTCTCGGGCAGTAACTCCAGTAACAACCAGTGAACCACGTGAGATTAACGACGAGACGACTGCGGACGCGGAAACACAGGATGAGCGACTGACTCCCTGATGAGGACGGACTTCTGGGAATTTGTTTTCACCAGCCGTCTGTCGAAGTCTTGCTGCTGTTCACCAACACATTAGAGTTGATCAATGATTGAACGGGCAAAAAACAGTTCAGCCGCACTTCATAGGACGGATAGGCTTTCCCTGCTGTCGTACTATTGCTAGTGCTCACGTACGTAGACTGCACTACAATCACACCTTTCACTGTAACAAATCTGCACTATGAACTTTGAGTATCTTTTTGCACTTTCTAGAAATCTTCGCACTTTACACAAAATTTTTGTGGGGATCCAAGAGAGCTGTTGGCTCGCCAGCTTCACTGGAGTTTAGAGAATTCTGGACCCTATCCGTAAGAGAATCTTAGGGGTCGTTTATACTTCAGCCGCCAAGCGGCGCGGCGAGATGCAATACAGCCATATCGATCAAGTGGCGCCGCCTGGCGGCGCCGCGAGGCGTTTAGAGTTTTTCTGCTCGAAATCTTTCAACGGTGCCGCACGCGGCCGCCGCCTAGGAGCTGCCGCGCCGCCCGAGGTGAGCAGGCGGCGCGATGGCCGCGTGCGATCCACATTGACATAGTATGCTTCTTTTACCGTTATTTCATACACATTCTCAATTTCGTTCTTCTGATTCATCTCTAAAATTTCTTCCAAGGTCCTGGGCGTTGTTTAGAGTAGGCTGGGTTGTAAAAAGTTCATTTTTTCAGCTTTTGAAATCATTTCTCTAAAGAGAAATCGTTTTCGAAGACTCTATCCGCCTTCGGGTGCTCTTTTATGGTACGAAAAATTATAAATGTTTCTTTTGCACAAGAAATCACTCATTACAATCGGCCTTGTGTTATGTCAGAGCTCCTCCAGGCTGTGTTTAACGTCATTCTGCGACGTCGCCGCGTAAATTCGACGCAACCCGATTATACATCCTGGTGGCGCGATTTTGCAAGCGGCGCGGCGCGCCGCGTCGCCCCACTTATTGCCGCGCCGCTCCGCGGCGGAAGTATAAGCGACCCCTTACAGAGTAGCCCAAAAGCATTGTTAATATGGGATCTAGTTTAGAGCCTACCAACATTGCACCGTTGCGGAGTTGATACAATCGTTAAAAGTTGAAATGTTAAAATTTTATGAAAAGTTTTGAAAATTAGGCTCTCATGAAAAATATCCATAAATGTTAAAATTTTATGAAATTTTTTCCAAAATCATGCTTGCACGAAGAATTTTCTGGAATCTTTTGAATTCTGTTTACTGAGTGTTTACAAAAGAAACCAGTTTAGCGTAGTCCAAAGTTAGCAAAATGGAATGCCTTGCAAGGATGCTCATGCTACGAGTTGTTTAACTCTGATTGACTCAAGCCTTAACCTCTATCACAAAAAAGTTACAAGCTAGAGACGGTAGATGAACCCCTGAGAGTGAAATTTTTCTTCTTCGCCTGAATTTCGTCCACGGGGAGCTGAACACGAAAATGATGCTCCCTTTCTGTTTTTTTTTTGGAAACTAAGGTAGGCAACGGAAGGGAAACAACATTATATCCACTAAGTTTTACAGAAAAACCTAAAACAAACCTCGTATTCGTGTTTAGCACCCCCGATGAACAACCTCGGGCGAAATGAGGGTTAAAAGAAAAAAAATTAGCTTCTGGGGTCTATCTACTCGAGTCACCCACAATTTTTAATACTGCTAGCACGTGCATTCTTGCAAGATACTCTATTCTGCCAACTTTGGATCACGCTGAAATTGTCTTCACGTTAAAAGTATGAAAACGACAACTTTTCTCCGCAGAAAGATCAGTACACTAGTCAGAATACACGGCCAAGCGCACACCTCATGGACAGGGGAAGACAAGCACATAAATAAAACTCCCGAGGAGTTCCGCCTTCCCCGCCAACTCACCTTCGTAATGAGCAAAACATCGTATGCCATCATCATGACAGGGATCCATAACGTTCTCCTTCGTGACTTCCAGAAAACTCAGCAGCCTATCGAGAAACCCTCGAAATTCCCCTATCTATGTCTAATAGTAAGTGCGCGATCAGCAGATAAAGTTAATCGAACAAGAATACCAAGAAATCCAGTATTTTTCGGTAAGGACTAGGAATGAACGGAATAAAAATGTGAAAATTCGGAAATCGGTTTTCGGGTTTCGGAACAGAATTTTATCTAGGGTTTCGGTAATTGGGCGCGAAGCGTTTGAAAATGCGCGGAAATGGGGCTTTCAGAACGCGAGACGCGGAACTTCGCTCATCCTTGATAAGGACTATCAGAAGATAGATAGATAGAGGAAGAGAGAGAGAGAAAGAGAGAGAGAGAGATGTAGAAAAAGAGCAGGCAGTGAGAGAGATATTGAGAGGAGGGGACAGAAATGCATACAAACGAATCGTTGGCAAAAAAACGGAGAAACAGATGGAAGAACAAGGACAGAAACCGCTCAAGAGAGAGGAACACAAGGAAAAGGGAAAGCAAAAGCATAGAATCAGACAGTAAGAGAGATCGATAAGCGGAGAGGCACAACTTGGGAGAGCGAGAAAGGTAGGTATACAAACGGAGGAGAATAGATCAAAATATCGATAGACAAGGAAAACGAGATGAGAGAAAGAGCAAGAGATAGAGAGTTTCAGATGAAGAGAGAAACAGAGACAGAGAAAGACAAATGGACAGAGAGAAGAGAGAGAGAGAGAGAGAGAGAGAGAGAGAGAGAGAATAGAACACACGACACGCACAGATGGACCAATATTGGAAAGAAACAGGGGTGAGAGGAGATGAAGGAAAAACATAAGAGAGTGGGGAGACAGAAGCCCAGATAGACGGAGCGTTGAGAATGGAGAAGTGCAAAGAGGTATGTAGAATGAGAGAGAGGAAGGTATAGGCAGCAGAAGGAGACTAAGAGGGAGAGGCGAAAAACAGAGATAGAGCGAGAAGCATGGAGATTCGTACAAAGAAAGAAAGAAAGAAAGAAAGAAAGAAGAAAGAAAGAAAGAAAGAAAGAAAGAAAGAAAAGAAAGAAAGAAAGAAAGAAAGAAAGAAAGAAAGAAAAGAAAGAAAGAAAGAAAGAAAGAAAGAAAGAAAGAAAGAAAGAGAAAGAAAGAAAGAAAGAAAAGAAAGAAAGAAAGAAAGAAAGAAAGAAAGAAAGAAAGAAAGAAAGAAAGAAAGAAAGAAAGAAAGAAAGAAAGAAAGAAAGAAAGAAAGACACGCAAAACACAGACCGGCAGACAGATAGCGACTTTCCTTCATATAAAAGCCAAGATTTATAGAAAAATGCTTCTTTCGAGGGTTCATGAAGAAGACTTTTCCCGTGTATTCAGTATCCTCTGAATCTCTTCATCGCGGCAGGAATATATGCAAAAGTTCGCAAATACTCTCCACTGGATGGGAGTTCTATGTTTTTCTCGGCGAATCCAGAGCGCCGTTGTTCTTTCACGCCAAGCAGTAAAGTTGAGTCGAGTCAAGTGTACAGTGTGAGTCATGGAGTTTCCTCCGACAAGAGGCAAGGCAGTATCTAATGGGTTCCCGACGTTCGAAGAAGAGCAGGAGTGCTGAAATCAGGGAAAGGAAAAAAGTACTTGTTGGCCAACTGCTGCAGAAAAGTGCCAAGTGTATGTCAACAAATAAAAAAACTGATTACATCAACGCCAGTCACAAAAACGAACACCTGACCCGATTAATTACACACATAAACAGATCAGAACTCAACAATCATGAGCTCAGAGTTGGAGTTTGGTGATTATCGAGGGGAAGAGATTCATGAGCGTCGGTGTTTCCCCACAGCCGCCAACTGCCTGGCCCTCATCCTACACCGAATTGCTCTTCGCTCCGTCACTGTTGTTCAAAGTAACTTTCGAGTGTTTTTTGTTGACACGCAGACGAGACGCAGGCTGGCAATGCAACCTCAGGTCAAAAACTGAGTGATGTGATCGTCAATACTGAAATCTGATCAGAGCAGCAGCTCCGATTATACATCGTGTTGTTAATTCTTTGACGTAGAACAACTCAGCAGAACCTGGGGTAGGGAATTGTCTCCACTTTATTGCCAGGTCTTTTTCTGAGATTTGGCCACTTTAGTCATAGCATGAGCCTGGTTTCCTATCCTTTCCTTGGGCACCACACTTTGTCCAGGGTTCTCGAATACACCGCATTATATGAATGCTCTGAGCAGCCGTGTGTGTCAGCTCATGGCATTGGTGATTCTCTCACCAACCTTCTTAGGCCCCATCATAGTTGGGCGATCGGCTGCAGCCAGTCCCGTTGATAAGTATCGACATCCCGTTGATAAGTACCACCCGCTGTGGGCGGATTAGGCCCCGTCATAGTCGGTGGATCTACTGAGTCCCACCGGGTCGAAACGCATCGAATTCGTGGAAGACGGGTGCAGAAAAATCAACCCACTGAGTCCGACTGCGACCATCTGGTGCCCACCGCGATCCCCCCGGTCGATACTGATGGTTCTCATGCGTACAAGGACGGGGCCAATGCACCGACTGAGTCCCACTGAGTCCCGCTGCGTCCCAACTGAAATCATCCCCACCCCATCCGGTCGAAATAGGAGTTTTTGACGTGATTCGGGTGCATTTTCTTCAGCCGACTGTGACCTGCCTAGTCCCGCCGCATCCCGACTCTCGTCGTCTGCGCTCTGCCCCACCTACTGCTGCCGCTGACTATCGATTGCGTGTTTCGCAGAGGAACTGATTGGCGCTGGGGGCAACCAGACTCAGTCGGTTGCAGACGGTCGAGGACGGTTTTTTCCGCCCCGGGCTCATTCGGACTCAGCAGGTTTTTCGACCAAGTCTGACAGGGGCATTAGGCGCGTCTGAGCCATTCGCCGCCGTCCTGTTCTATATGCATGTGAAACATTGCTCAGTTGAATCGGAAAATCGCCGATGTCGATAGACAGAGCCCGCCTGGCCCGTCCTGGTCCAGTTGTGGCTGCCCGGTCCATAGGTACGCACTGGATTACTTACTGAGGTAGTAAATCCGGACTCAGTCGGTCGCAGTGCGCTCGAGCACGCCTGCATAATCAATTGGCATACAGACGACACACTAGAGGTGGCGCAGGACGGCGCAGGATCACCAAGGACGGCTCAGGATAACTAAGGACGCTAAACGACGGCTCAGCGCGGTGCTAGATGACGAGGACCTCACGCCCGGAGGATCTAGGAGCATGACCTCGATGCTCCATAAGCCACTAAGTAGGTGCGAGACGTACCTTTTTTCGCCTCTGTTTGTAAAAAAACCTGGAATTGGCGAGCAGATCTTGGATCGTGAACTCTTTTGGAGGTCCTGACCCCCCATTGGTTTGAAGTCAACCATATTTACTCCATTGTTTTCAGGAAAACACAATGGCCATTCAAAGAGATACACCTCTTTGTATAAATCATGATGTGTTATGCTGCGGCTTCCTCGTCACAAAGCCAATAGTGGATTAGGTGAAAACCATTTCCGGCTTCCAATCAGTTGGACAGCCTTTTTAAAAACCTTGTTCCTGTACAAGCATGATCTCCATTAACGGTCATTTCCTCATGGAGCACAGCCTATCAGGAAAACAGTCCTCTACGATACGCAAGTTTCCGTATGACAGACTGTAGGTTTTAAAGGCAGAATCCGGGCAGAATTTCGATTCCAAGGCTTTCCCTTGAATCGGAGCATATGCTACAGGTAGTCCCACGGAACGTGAAAATTGCGGAAAAAATGGCCTTCTTGGAGTTGTTCCAGTCATATCAGGGAATCACCGAACCACAAAAATGTGCCCATCGTCCAGGTTTTAGCCATCGTTCAAGCATTCTTCAAAACTGCAGCGTAAGCATCGGCACTATGGTCCTGTGAACACAGTAATCCCTGACTTCAAGAAAGTTTTCTCCAAAAAATAAGAAACAGGAGTTTGCAAAACGTTCAAACGGTGTCTAGATCAGGGGTGTGCGTTTTTCGTTTTTCGATTTTTCGTTTTTTTTTTTCGTTTTTCGCCCTTTTTTGGCGAAAAAAATCAATATCGAAAAAAACGAAAAAGTTTAAATTTTTTTCGGGTTTTTTTTTGTCTGAAATTTGTGGTTCCGATGCGTCTTGCAGTGGATCCTTTGCTGCCTACAGACGTCTGCAGCAAGTTTGCACTTGTCTTTCATTTGGTCTCACAAGGGAGGCTTGTTACTTTCCGGTGGCGATTTGGAAAATCACGTTTTCGTTGCTGTAGGTCTGTGAGAGTATATAAATGACCCGTGCTTGAAACTTGCTAAATGGCTAAGAAAAACGGCATTTCGAATTTTCAAGGAAAGTTAAGGGTACCTACCCATCAGGGAATTTGGGGGGCGTTCAGAATTTTTTTTTCGGATTCAGCTAAAAACTTTCAACTGTTCAGGGCGCTGAGTCCAAATCTGGGTTCTATTCCGGCCCAGACAGGGTCACTGTAGGTTACGGTAGGCATAATGCTTTTCAACTGGCGATACCTGCCCTAAAATTTCGAAAATCGAAAAATGGACCTCAAATTCGTGTTCAGCGTCCCAGATATGTAACACCCACAGTGAAATTTTGAGTTAAATCTGAGACTTTGACCGAGCTACCGTATACCCACCGTAACCCACCGTGATATATCGAAAATCGTTAAACGGGTTGCAGATTCGTGTTAGGCAGTCTGAATAGCCCCTTTGTACAAGTTTTGAGGTGATTTGATCGTAGGATTCTCGAAATCGTCAAAAGTCGCGTTTGGGCAGCAAAATTCGCCCCATATTGAAGCCTCGGACCGAATCGGACGTATTTCTTGAAATATTGACCAATGGGCCTCAGATTCGTAACAAGCACCCAGAACAACCCCCAGAAACAAGTCTTAAGCTCAATCCGAGACAGTTTTTTTGAACGCCCTCAAATTTTTCATTCCCTTGCCAGAATCATTTGCAAAAGCAAACGTATGATCTGTTGCGCAACGGTTCCTTCTACTTCACCACTTTCGATAAAAATTAGACTGATTGAGTAAAAATTTCTTGGATTTCCTGTTTATCAGCAGACTTAAACGACTACGGTGCATCTTTTGAGCATGGTCATAACTTTCAGGAATAATCCTCCGAAGAACCAAACATGAAATTTGACAGGCGGAAATATCACCAATCTAAATAATAACGCTAATCGATTCCGCATAGCTGATAACCGGCATCGGTACTTTCAAGGCAGCGTTCACGATAATCATTCTCAATGACTGTTCGTCGTAAAATGATAGGCGAGAAGAATTCTATGCTCTCAGTGTCGAAAAAGCGGTTTAAAAAGAGCTAGGAATGGCAAAATAACGGATGCAAACAGACGTTCTGAGGTCACCGAAACGCCTCATGTCCCCTTTCCGCCCCCTAACCCTCGAAAATGTGATAACATAAGTAATCAAGCCAAGGAAGCATTGATAAGCGAGCTCAACGCTTGATTGCATTTATAGGTAGCATCCTACATAGCGGTCAATTTTTCCACGCTGAAAAGTCAACGTAAGCAAAAGTGGCCCTCTTTTTATTGTAAACACTGCTTAAAGGTCAGGAATTTCCTTTTCGTTTAAAGGCAGTGTTCACGATGAAAGAAGTTTTCAAAATTCCACTAGAATTGGGTAGTGGAGGGACACTCTGTAACGTTAACGTCGAAAGAACGCATGAAAACGAGCCAGGAAGAGCCCCAAAAGAGCCCGAAGTTGCAACTTCGAGCGCATTGAAAACCCCAAAAGCGCATCACACGCTCACCGACGTGAACAAATGAATGCTCGAGGTCGTGAGATGAGCGATGATTTTCAATCTTTAGCACCGTTCTTCCCTTCATTCTCAGCTTCTCTCTTTACTCAGGTCAGCTCGCATAGATCGGCTGCAAAAGACGGAAGTTACAAGCCTCGGACAACTTGTCCACCATGTTTCCATAGCTCAATCTTTGAGGGACCACACCTGCGTTCACAGAAGGTCTTGTATGATTTCAGAGACACCATTGGAATCAGCATGGGGCCGTTTTCAAGATAGGCCGAAAAACAGAAAAACGATTTTGATCGCGAACACTGCCTTTAAGATGTTCATGAAGAAGACGTCGAGAATTGCTCTTTGGAGGCCCATAATTTTCAAGCGAGAGCCAAACTGGATTTTTTTGCTCCCTCTATCGATCCACACCAAAAAAAACTGCGAATGAAAACATTTTTGGGCGAGCGGCATCATGTATAGTTCCATCCAGCTGTCTAGACACCTTGACTGAATGCGTGTGGTTGCGTCGCGGCCATTAACGTCCAATAGCGCCGAGAGACTGAGCTACTGGTCAGTACTGACCTGGACGCGATCACTCACATTGAAATTCAGCATGGCAGCGCAAGAAATTCGTGCTATACATCGAGAAATATTGATGTTCGTCTCTGTGAAACGTTTGTTCCGTTTTGATCTGTGACTTGCCCACGATTTTCAACTTCTACGAATTCGGTTTTTTTCATAAAGTTAAGGGCGACATTCGAGCCCAGAGTTTTGAACAAACCCTCGAAAAAACGTGGACATGATTGGTCAGAGAACTACCGCAGTTTCAAACAAAAAACCCACAATAAGAATTTAAGAGGATGTTCAGCGCTGCAATTTTGTTAGGATTCAACACTGCAACAAGGGTAAAATTGCTCACACTAATACGTTGATTGCGTATGCTATTGTTTCACTAGGAAAACATGATTCTGCTATTATTCGAAGCTTTTCGATTACGTTGCCTTGTTTTTTCAATCAAAGACATGTAATTACGAAAATATGACGTTTCAAAAGACAAAAAAATTTTTGGTTTTTTCGGAATTTTTCGAATTCAAAACCGAAAATTTTTCGTTTTTCGATTTTTTTCGGTTTCAAAGTTTTTCGCACATGCCTGGTCCAGATAGGCCGGCCCAATCTATCTAATCCCAATTTCGGTAGTGTCAAAATTTGATTGGACCTGGCCTTTTGGCTGTCGCAGTCAAATGCATGAAAGATTCCTCAAAAGCTCTGTCTCTAATTAGGTTGCAGAGCGTGACTACGACACCTCATGTGCCATATGCTTGACGTGAGACATGGTTCTCTCACATGTGCTTAACAGACTTGGCACGGACGGATAGATTTCAAACCCTCAACTCCTTGGAGGATCCTGACCGCTAAAATCTATAAATAGTCCATCTGCGAAGAGCGGTGGACGAGATAAAGCTGGCCTTTTCTGAAACTTGCTCTTCAGCATATTAAAGGCATCGTGCGCGCTAAAAACCACTCACCGTTTTTTCGGTTCAGATGATCTTCTGGGCCCACCTAAGCACGTAGGGAGAGTTTGTTCGTTTGAAAACGCTTCATTCTAGAGATAAATGAGGTTGAGTGTCTCAAATTCCGTCAAAAGGGGCCGGCCGTCAGTCAGTCATCTTGCACATTTTGCTGCCCGCCGTCATATGTATAAGAAAATGATCAACATTTGATACAGTACAACTAAGGGGAAGCTTATGGAATGAGTTATACGATTACGTGAAGAATGACTTTTCTACGCGCATCGATTGACCTTTCCTTCTCCACAAATCACTTGAAAGAAAGAGAAAGTTCATTTGATCGTGAGATCGTTGGTCAAAGCGGCGATCTCTAACGATCGACTCTTCCTTCCATTGAGATATTTTCGGTCTGAAAAAGGAGTATTCAGTAATTTTTTCGTGCTTTATTCAACGTAGCTGTTACACTGGGTACTTATGCTCTCCTTATATATGGAAAACTCGAAAACGAAATTCATCGTGAAAGATGCCTTTAACGATTCTTCCGTTACGGATCACCTCGGTACAGATGAGGACAGAGCGGCGGAAGCCAGCTGATGAGATTAAGCCAAGCAAATTAACATGAAGGGTTTCCAGTGCAAGCCACAATCGGTACAAGCTTTTTGAGATGGGGCAGCAGACCTACAATATTGAACGCCTCGTTGAATCAATTGTTGCATTCCGACCGAGAATTATCATGATGCCTCGTCGGTATAGGTATGCGATATCGAAAAGTTCATCTGTTACGGGTAGGCAGATGACGAGCCTTGCCCACCAGTTCACTAGACTGTATGAATACATAGGTATCAAATCCTAGATTCTCTTCTAGGCTAAATTCTCCGACGACCTCCTGAGTTTCACAGACTCGACACTGCTCGATGGGTTTCCATCATTAGAAGTAGCCTCTGAAGCTTTGCTTGACATTGCCTTCGTCAGTTTTTGTTTAGGAATTATCACAGCAGAGCTCATGGTGTGTTCTTCAAGGCGACAATAAATGTTTAAATGCCGTGTTTCAGGCATAAGTGGTGCCGGAATGCAGTTCAATCCATATACAGTAGCTTAGCTATGTGAATCTCTTTAGTAAATCTTTGGACTAGGTCCATCGCTCTGCAAGCCACTCGTATTACGCAACCGGTCCAGTCGCCCTAGTCGTTGACAATCTCGATTTATCGTGGTCGCATCAACTTGAATCCATCCAGGCATGTTGGTCCCTCATCAGAGCTCTGGTTGGTCATTCCCTGAATATGTTCGTTTACAAAATCACCTCGGAAACTTGTTCCACCCACGTCATCTCTTTCAGCCGACTAGTAGGATTTCGCTCGAGAGCAGCAGACTCAAGAACTTCTTTCTATTGATTGTCAAACATCTGCTATACCAGTCATGTTAGCGGACAAAAAAGAAAATCACCCGTAAAAATGGGTGACCCTCTTAGGCACATTGCTCGGTCAACTTCATAGTTGTTGACGTAAGGGATTCTCTCCACCTTAACCGCTTAAAGGCAGTGGTCACGATGAAAAAACGTTATCGAAAAAACTACAAAAATCAGCTTAGATCAAAAACAGCTCAAAAACTATGAAGGTAGCGCGGTGAAAACGGTCTACAAATAGAGTTTCTAGGACCCAAAGAAGCTAGTTCGTGCACACGTGCACAGCGATGACGAAACAGATCGCAGTCTCATGCCGAGCAGTCAAAAATCATCGACATTCAGAGGACGAAATAAATGCAAATTTAACGAATAAAAACAGTTGAATAATGAAAGCATCACTTCAGTCAATGTTTTTGACTAGATGTGTACATAAATTCGAAGCGTTCATTGATTGACATTCAATTTCAAGCTAGCTGATGTTCTTGATATAAGAGGTCATCGATGCCGATGATGTGGAGAGGCCTCGTCCACCATCAAAAGGCAAAGAAAGTTCAGGTTTCAAATTCGGCCCAAAAACAGTGGTTTTTCGCGATTTTTTCTTATAGGTCCTACTACTCGAGACCCAGGAAAGGATTTGGAGAGAAAAAGACGACAAGCATATTTGATCGCGACCACTGCCTTTAAGCTAGAGGGAATCCTATGGGGGGATGTGAAGCCTAATGCTTGAAAGGGGGAGCTTGTAGAGTCAACAGAATGAACTACTTCACTCCACATCTGACATAACAAGGGCGAAATAGCACTCCAGCACCTCCCAGTAGAAATATAGACAATGCTGCATGAAATCCCTGTAGAACGTTTACGTCAGCGGAATTTCCGTATCCATTCTCCAGTGCCAATTTACGATTGATTATCGAATGTTTACCAATTTCGTTTGCCATTCTGTTATTTGAGAGGGTGGGAATTAACATGTTGGCGACTCAAAACTGCTAGAGTAGCATCGTCCTGGCTCGCTTTTGACGCTTCAAACAGCGTTATTGATCATGTTGACCAGCGTGTATGCTGCCTTTGAGCAAAACACAAATGTCCTCTTAGTGGATAAAACAACAAATTCAGTCGAAGAGCTCAATGAAAAAATTGACAAACATTACCACCACATTGTTAGAGGCAGTGTTCACGATAAATCTCGTTTCCGAGTTTTCAGGGTGAAAAACTACGTTGGCAGAAGCTGAAGGGGATCGGGTTGAAGAAAGCATCGAAACGGGCTGAAAATCAATAAAAACGGCGGCGAAGTAAAGATTTTGTTAGCCCAGTACGCTTCCGGCGCCGCGGACGTTTTCGATGGCAAATTGCCAAGCTACTCCGCCAGGACCAGCTTCATCGATTCGCGCACATTTCGCCATTGGGGCACGCTTGCGGGAACTAGCAGAGCGCGTAAGCTCGTCCGCACCCTGAACCTGTCCTTACGCCAGAAAGTGCTAATTTAGCCTATTCTGAGCACTTTTTTCCACTGTTTTTTTCACTATTCATGGCTCACGACCAAACAACCTCATTATTATGTCGAACTTGAATGTGACATCCACCTTAAATACTGCCTTGTAAGGAAGTGTTCACGATAAAAACGACCTTCGGATTTTCAGCGGCTATCGAATGTACCGGAGTCCATTGCAATAATTATGGGGAAAGGATGGCTGGGAACCAACCATAGATAGTCCTATACAGTCCTCAAACTTGGTTGTACTAAGCCCACACCGCCCATTCCCACAACGGCAGACAAGGAAGCGGGCGGGTAGGGCAAAGCGCATACAAGTTTTAAAAAGTTACAAGCTGTAAAAACACCGAATTTCCGTAGTACCTTCGCGTGCGGGCGCGGAGCGGAGGTTAGAGACAGCGAGAGGGTGACAGTCGGAGGAAACACTATCGCTGGCGAACGCAGCACGTTGAGTGATGAGAACTTCAATTTTCACAAAAGATACAAGCCTTCTCGAGCTTCGCGAGAAGGCGATCAGGCGAATTTCGAGGGCATGTTGATCGAATCCACACCGCGAGCGTGGCTATGGAGCAGTTCGGCTTGCACACGCGCTGCGCGCGACGGAAAAGCGCTGAGCGCGTAGTCGTCCTTGGGGCCGAGCGCCAACTAGTTTTTTTTCAGAGAGCCCAGATTAACGCGCCCTAAGGACAATAATGCGCGCAGCGTTTTTCCGTAGCGCGCGGCGGATGTGCCAGTCAAACTGCTCCTTAGCTACACCCGCGGTGTGGATTGGATCAAAATGCCATTTTCGGGGTTCAAGACTCCTGGAGTGCATTGAAAACAAAATTCGGGATTGGCTGAGAAAATCATGCAGGGGATTACTGAGGATGCGCTCATCAAATTTCCGAGGTTTACTGTAGGTAACGGTGGGAATTACGCCATCAAGGGGGCGCAACCAACCATAAATTTCGAAAATCGAAAATGGACATCAAATTCGCACTCAACACCCCGAATACCCACTGCAGGAATTTTCGAGCCAAATATGAGATCTGGGACAAACTACCGCATGCCTACCGTAAACAACGCTAAGCTGTCAGAAATTGATAAACGGACCCCAGATTTGTTTTAACACTTAAGAGACCACACGCTTCACGACTAATCTTCGCGGTAGACCGTGCGCTTCGCGGTCAATCAAGGCACTGCATTTTCAAGCGAATTTTTCGTTGTAAAGGAACCCGTATCTGGGAATTATGTATGATCTAGTTCCGCAATCGCGTTTAGTCTGCAAAGTCTCATTATCACAATCGTGGAAGCGGAGCGATTGTTTTGAGAATGATTCTAGTTCAATTTTTCAAGAACAACCGCTTCGCTTCTACGATTGTGATAATGTGGACTGAACGCGATTGCGGAACTGAAGTACATATATATGAGATGCTTAGTGTCTGCCCACTAGTATTAAAAGCAGTATTCACGATGGAAATCTCATTCGAGTTTGACCCAAAGGTGGGGTCGTTTGGTCATGAGCTATGGAGTAGTGAAGAAACAGAGAAGAAAGGCGCCCAGAATAGGCAGAATTAGTGGTTTCTGGCGTAAGGACAGGTTCAGCGCGTACGCGCTTACGCGTTCTGCTAGTTTCCGCAAGCGCGCGCTAATGGCGAAGCGTGCGCGAATCGTTCAGGCTGAATGTGGCGGAGTTTCTTAGTCATTTGCCGTCGAAAACGTCCTCTGCGCTATAAGCTCGTCAGAAGGGGGAGGGGCGGGCTGAGCAGGCGTACTGGGGTTACGAAATCTTCACATCGCCGTCGTTTTTGTATCCCCTTCAGCATCTGCCAGCGTAGTTTTTCACACTGAAAACTCAGAAAAGAGATTTATCGTAAACATTTCCTCTGAATATTGATTTCAGTGCAGGTATTAAAGCTATGTACAGAAGAAATTGAGCTTTTCACGGTTATAGCAGAAAAATTGGGTTCATGGCGTGGGCAAGCAGTGTGGACTTGCGCTCTCTCCAAGTGTTAAGCACTTCAAATAAGAAAAAAATTTCAGCCACATCTATCGTAGCATTTCGAAAATCAGCGAAAGTCGCTTTTCGCACTCGAAAATTTTTCTCTCCGATGGAAAGCCTTGAGCGAATTAAGTCGGAACTTTGGAAAATCGACAAATAAATTTAAGAACTGAGATCAGCACCCCTAAATGATCCCCCAGTGGAAATTTTAGGTCAAATCTGGAACTTTTCTTGAAAGCTTAAAGGTACAATAGGTACAGAAAACGACCGTCTTGAAGCGTTCGACGCCCTAGACACTTCCTTTGCCATTGATTTTTGTAAAATAAATAGAACGTCTGGCAGACGAAAAGCAGATGGGAAAGTGCTGCTAGTGAATGAGGTCAACACTGAGGCTCGAAGTGCTCCAGACCCTCATCTCCTATTCATCAATCTACATCCCGAACATCCTTCACGTGACACTTTTCTGCTGCCGCTGCCACAGTTGTTTCGGACAATTAGTACAACCCATGCACGGGAGCGAACCTGGATGAAGAGAGGACAAGAATGAAGGGAAAGACGAGGTTGTTGGTCAAAACCCATTGCGCATTTAGCCTCCATTAACCTCGAAAGATCGCCAGATGGGCCTGCCAAGGTGGCTTCTTATAAAGGGCGTGCCACATAGGATTTTCTCATAGAAGAGTTTCAGATATCTTATCGGATAAAATCAAGTCAACATCGGATAACTTTTTCTAGCAAGCACGGGCTTCACTACAGAATGACATTCGACGCTAGCTTTGAAATGGTTTTAAATGACTGGGAGCTTACCGATTTTTTTTCTAAAGTAATTTTTTTTTCTAAAGTCCATGTGAGCAAACCACTCGAATGTGGCCTCACAAGTTTCCAAATGAATGATTTTCTTTCGAACTGTTAAGCTACGTAATTCCGGAATTTTTCCTCTATTCGACTCAGAACTTCCAGCCTTATAAGGTTCATACATACATATGTGCACTAAAAGGAACAACAGAATGGCTTCAGGGCGCCAGACAGGTCTCTGGCGGTGATGAGCAGGTAACTCGGGGTTTCACATTTTTACATCACCTCGAATCCATGTATTCCGTTTTTTTTCAATACTGACTGAATTATCCGTTCGAATGGAATATTCAGTGGGCATACAATTAGAAAAAAATTATTGTATAGAGCAATTATTACCCCAATCGCTGATGAACGTCCTGATAAAGGGGCTTTCGTCACGGCCAGGGCACACATGATAAAAGGAGGTACGATGACATCGTAAAGCGCTTTTCACAGTCTGCCGGACGACGACGTCCGGCACGTTAAGCCCCTTTCACAGTCTGCCGGACGACGCCGTCCAGCACGTTAAAAGCGAGCCGCAGTGCGAGGGAAGCTGCGGTGAACAACCGTCAGTTCCGACTCATCAGTACAAAATGTAAGGCGAAACCAACCCGTTTTGACCCGTCATAACTTGCTCCGACGTCGTGTCAATGATTTCACCGCACTGCGAAGTCGGTCGGCCGATACCGCAGTGCGGGTCTCACCGACGCCGCAGTCCTATCTTATAACATACCGGACGGCGTCGTCCGGCAGACTGTGAAAGGCGCTTAAGGGTCTGCGCCTGCAAAACAAGACGCTGAATTATAGCCGGTGTAAAAAGAACAGCAGGACAGCTGGGCTGCCTGGAACCCTTCTATTCGTTGTAAACTCCACAACTATGGGAGCTCTCCGGGTTGCCAGAACTACCTAAGAAATTATGCTTTTCTGATCGACTACCTCCGAGGCAGTCAAAAAAACCCATCCTAGCTGCCCGAAATTCAGCGGAAAAAGTTATGAATCTAGAAGTGAAGAGCCCTCCTGGCATAATTATGTGCTACAATGACCCGTCACATTCTTGAGAATTACAGCAGGCGGTCCTCAGATTCATATTCTACGCCCCATATCACCCTCTGTACAAAGTTTGGACTGAAAAAAAGTTTACTGACCTCTGCACCAGGGCTGTGCGGAACTCTTCCGTATCCGATTCCGTATTCTCATGTGTTTTGCGCTGTACCGTTCCGCTTCGATTTGCGACTTTTTGGGCCTGGAAACGGAATAAATTACTGCAACACTATCTATGATAAAGGGCCTAAGCAAGGATTTTTGAAAGTTTGATGAGACGCTGAAATTTACATCCAACCTCTTGTGTTCAAACGAATATCTGAGCTTGGCTAAGATCATTAACGAAGTTAGGGGCCTGCGCTCGAAAACCTATCAAATGATGGCACGAAATAGGCGTGATAGGAGTCTGAATGCCTTTTAAGGACTATTTTTGAAAATATGTAGCTTTTTCTCTGAGATTCAATTGTTTTGTGTAGCTTTTCTTCATGATTTCATTTCTTCGCTTGTTTAAAGGCAGTGTTCACGATGAAAAAAGTGTTTGAAATTCCACTAGGATTGGGTAGTGGAGAGACACTCTGTAACGGTAACGTCGAAAGAACGCATGAAAACGAGCCAGTAAGAGCCCCAAAAGAGCCCGAAGTTGCCACTTTGAGCGCAAGGCAAACCCCAAAAGCGCATTGCCCGCCCACCGACGTGAACGAATGAAAGCTTAAAGACACAGACCAACCTCATAATCGAATTTTCGTTTTCCTGGTTATCTCAAAATTTTACGCTGATCACAATGGTGTATACAGAATCCCTCAGAACTCACTACGAACGGAGTTATAGCCTCTCAAAAATTCTGATTTTGAACGACGAGAAGTTCGCGGACGATTTGTCTCGAGCCTGTTTTTTCTCGTTATTCGCAGCAATCGTTCTGAAACAGGCCACAGTATAAATCCAGACCGAAAACAAGTGGAAGAACATAGATTTTGAATAAAATCAATCGCGCTTCTCTTCACTACTGAGATCGGAAGCTTGTCGGTGGGCGTCACCCATTTTTTCTTTCAAGGGGGCGTGGTCGGTGGGCGAATTGAGATTTCGCGCTAGGCAGGATACTATAAATGGCAGCCGGGATATAATATCAAAAATTACCCCTGAGGTTGAACTGTGCCTTTAAAATCGTGAGATGAGCTATGGTTTCCGATCAATAGCCGGGTTCTTCCCTTCATTCTCGACTTCTCTCTTTATTCAGGTCAACTCGCATACATCGGCGGCAAAAGGAGTATGGTATACTTTTGTGACACACGGTCGCGTCGCTCTGCACAGCGACAGCGACCGCCTCCCGTCCTTTAAACCTGTCGCTGTCGCAGTGCACTGCACAGCGACAGCGACAGTGGTAGCGACAGGCTATGGCACATTTGCAGTATGTCAGCCCTCCGCGACACGTCGCTGCGACCCACACATCTGTTCCTACGACGACCGTTGCCGTTGCTCCGATGCGGATCCCGCCACGATTTGTGTTAGATTGCATGCCTGTCGCTCATTACAGCGGAAAGTATACCATAGGCCAAAGACGGAAGTTACAAGCCTCGGAAAACTCGTCCACCATGCTTCTCCAGCTCAATTTTCGAGGGACCATAACTCCGTTCCCAGAAAGTCGTGTACGATTTCAGAGACATCGTTGGAATCAGCTTGGGACCGTTCCCATGATAGGCTAAAAAACAGAAAAACGATTTTTATCGTGAACACTGCCTTTAAAGGCAGTGTTCACGATAATCTTCGATTTTGAGATTATTCGCTCTATTGGTCAAGTGGCCCCCGGGTAGGATTAAAATGGCGTAGAAATTGAGAAAAACGCACTGGAAGTAGACGAAATCTTCAGGTATCACCCCGCCTTTAAGTATCACAGGAAGTGTTTGTTGTGACAATGAAATCTTTTGTGGACCCGTCTTTTGCATTTCTCTACTCTCTACTGCCCCGTTCTCTCCTTAGGGCTCTAACTAACCCTGCTTTGCATAAAATATTCTCATTATTTCAATTGACAGAATTTTTCACCGCTGACAACAACCATGAACATGTTCATCCAACCGGACAACTAGTCCATGTTATAGAATAATGTCACTGAAATGCGACGTTTTAATGCTTTTCTCGCTGTTTCTTCGTAATTTTGATAACACTTGGAGCCAAACGCATTGTTTTAGGTGAAAAACTCGGGGACCAGAATCATCGTGAACACTGCCTTTGAGCCACGATAGCAGCCAAAATCTAGATAGTTTTTATTTTGCACGTGCAGTATGTCTTACAGAAAAGTCTCAGCGGAGACAGTTAGAGGTGACCACGGGCAGCGGCGAGGCTTGTTCGGGACAGATCATAAGAGAAGTTGCATCTTGCCGATGAGTTTTTTATCTTTTTCGAATTCAATCGTTCGATATCCACTCCAATAGGTAAACTTGGTTTGGGAGAAGAAAAAGTAGCCGCTGATTATCTGAAAATTGCTGATCAGCCTGAAAAAAAAACAAAAAACATCTGATCAGCCTTGAAATACACTTGGTGCCGCTTGGACTGCTTTCTGGGGACAGGCTGTACCCCAGAGGTGTGCGGCAACGAACTTTCGGCAAACGGCAAACCCTGAGACGGCCAGCAAGCTGCAATCGGCAAAAGGCAATTACCGCACACACCTGCTGTACACTATTTCGAAGGGCGGCTACATATGATGAACATTTCTAGAGGTTGCCATTCGGATTCCCAGAAACGAGACTTTGAAAGCTCTGAATGCCTCGTAGTAACCTTATTTCGAGTAATAATTAGTTCATTCACTGAAATCATTGGTTATTGAATGAGTGGTGCGGGCAATGAGCAGCAACGAAGCGTGAGATTAAGACAACCAAAGTTTTTTGGTCATTTTTCTTCCGTTTCCGAAAATCTTGCAAAAAAGTTCCGCACAGCCCTGCTCTGCACCCCCGAATATGAGATCGGGCTGTGCGTTATAGAGTAACGCGTTAATCTATTAACGAGTAAACGCGGTTTTTTTAATTTTGGAAAATTAACGATTAACGCCTAACGAAAAAAATATTTTGCATCAACGTACACCACTGCTACGTACCCCACAAACTTTTTTGTCCAAACTTCGCCAACAGGGCTTTTTGGTGCGTTGAACACTAATACAGTGGGGTGCAGAACTATAGAGCCACCCTAATTTTTGCATCCAACAGATCAAACCTTGGATTTGGCAGTCTGTGAACACTACAACAGGATTCAGAAGTGTCGAGAACCCTAGGAACCGAAATTTCAGGAAATTCCGTTCATCTTGAAGCAAATAATAGAACCTTTTCGGAAAACAACCGCTCACAAGTGGTGCAAAACTATAGAGCCACTCAACTTTTTTTCAATGTGTAGATTGATTCTGCGTCTACTACAGCTATAGCGCGCTGATTTTTTCCGCTTGAAGGACGGTAGGATCGATGAATTGTCACACAGTGGTTTTTATCAGAAAATTCGTTTCCGTGTTTCGCTTTCCTGAATGAATGTTTTTCTTCCCTATAACGGTTGATGTCAATAAGCTGCCATAGAAATACCGCCAACATGTGTTGGACTCAAAAAACATCGTGGCAAAGAAGCTCACCAGCAGAGGGGATCGAACCAGAGTGTCTCCGACTGGAAACCGGTGCCTTGGACCACTCGGCCAACTTGACTAGGTTGGGCAGTTGAAGGAACCGATGATACAGCGCCCGCCATTTTCGTAATTTCAACTTAATTTCAGAAAAATTGGCTCATACCTTGTTCTCCCATCATTACTCGGAGAACTAGTCGGGTGTTCTTTCCACCACCCTGAAGGTAGCCTTCCATAAAAACATGGGTGTATGAGTAGTTCCAGCGGCCCGGTCTGGTTACTCCCTTGTAAGCAAACTATAGACATGGCTGGCTAGGTTCGAAGTGTGTCATCAATCGAGGCGAAACAGCTGATATTTTTTTATGGATGTGGTTTTTCTCGTTCATTTTATTTTTGGGTTATTCCTCTGTCTTTCTCAAATAAATACTTCAGGGATATTGGTTGTTTTGTGTGTTGGGGGAACCCACCGATTTCTGCTGTTTCTAGCGCTTTTTTTCTCTAAAATTCGGGGAATTTTTTCTAACTTGTCGTCGATTAGGGCGGGACGTCCGCAGAGGTGCACCCAAGCACCCTATAGGGATGCGCCACATATTCAACTTCCATTCAGAATCGTCGAAGCTTTTGAGTGTGTATTGCGCCCAGACGGTGACTTTCAGGGACCAGCCGATGTTGAAGTCAGTGTTCTTATCTTCCCCTACAAGTCTAGTTCCTATTTATCGACCCCGAAGGGATAACAGGCTTGGTTGGCCTTGGGCGATGGTCGATCACCTCACCGTGTGCGCGATAGCGGCGCCTCTTGCCACGGACCTATTACAAGCGCCAGCGACGGAAAATATCGAATGTCTTGTGTCTTCTCAGTTTCGTTCGAAAAAGCAGTGGAAACGGTAGCAAACGACATGTTCCTCTCCCCGACTCCGCAGTATATGCAGGACTAACACGAAAAATCTAATCTAAATAAACAGAAAAATCATACCCAGAAAAACTTCTCAGCTGTTTTCTTATCGATTCATGTCAAACTTGGAGCCGAGCAAGGCCATGGCTTTATAATGCTAACTAGGGGCTGATCAAACCGAAGTTTTCAAAAATGGCCAGTTCAGTATTGCGGGGGATGGGTAGATCAAAAGCTGCATAAATGCTATTTTCACATTACAAAAATTCGAACATTCGCAGCCCAAAATTCGTTCACGGGAGTTATTAGGGGCGCTGAACACGAATATAAGGTCCATTTACAGTTTCTCAGGAGACTACTGTAAGATACAATAGGCAAAGTATCATTTGTCAACAGTAACCTACCGTAATCTTTCGAAAAACCGAGAATGGACCTTATATTAGTGTTCAGCGCCCCAAATTACCCCCCTGGGCGAAGTTTGTGCTGAGAGTGTTCGAATTCCTGAAAATCAAAAAAGTTGATTTTGCCGTTCTCGATCTACCGACGTGAATTCTGATAATTTAACGAACTTAAAGTGGTTTCTTTTCATCTCATTTAGGCCCCCGTCATAGTCGGTGGATCTACTGAGTCCCACCGGGTCGATACGCATCGAATTCGTGGAAGACGGGAGCAAAAAAATCAACCCACTGAGTCCGACTGCGACCGTCTGATGCCCACCGCAATCCCCCGGTCGATACTGATATTTCTCATGCGTACAAGGGCGGGGCCAATGCACCGACTGAGTCCGACTGAGTCCCACCGAAATCATCCTCACCCCACCCGGTCGATATAGGTGTTTTTCACGTGATTGGGGTGCATTTTTTTCGGCCGACTGCGACCTGCCGAGTCCCGCCGCATCTCGACTCTCGCCGTCTGCGCTCTGCCCCACCTGCTGCTGATACGGAAATCAGATTCAGAAATGTTGAAAACAAGAAAGATCAGCCACCAAACACGTTCCGATTCACAGCTGAAGTGATAATCGTCACTATCAATTGCGTGTTTCGCAGAGGAGTTGGTTGGCGCTGGGGGCAACCGGACTCAGTGGGACTCAGCAGGTTTTTCCACCCCGGACTCAGTCGGACTCAGCAGGTTTTTCGACAAGTCTGACCGGGGCCTTACAACACTCAATGGATCATTTTCGGAAACTCCAGTTTGCGCTGGGATAAATTCCTAGTTAGTGGGAACACTAAACCGCACCACCGCCTTTCTCCGTTGCCGTGGACTGCACTCGTGAGAAGGTTACGAAAAATTTTACTGAAAGATCAGTGCACATTCCCTATCAGCATCAGCGTCCATATCGTGTTCCATTCTGGAAAAACCGAAATTTGTCGAATCTGCAGGCTACTTGTGCTTCCGTAGTCAACGAAGCCCGACTGGAATCGCTGATACCGGGTTCATACTTCACGCTACGAACGACGTGACACAGTGTTTACCATCACCCAATAATCGATATACCTGATATGCATTGTCGCGATAGCGTACCACAGGAGGTATGAACGCAGCCAACCTTTCAATATTCCAAACCACCAGCCTTACTCTTGTCACTTTCCTGGCCAATCAAAAAATATTAAACATGAAGAAGCGAAGGACCCGAGTGCTCGATTTTCTCTTGGAAATCCCGAAAAATGATAAAAATTTCATTGGTAACAAATCATGATATACACAGTAGAACATCGATGATAGATATTGCAAGAATGTTTCTAACAAAACAAAAACACTTGATGTGAACAACATCAAATAAACAATACAAAAAACATCACGTCTTTCCTTACTTTCTTGACAGGACAGGGTTTTCAAAAAATCACTAGTTCCAATAAAAAAATCTGCTTTCGAAACATTTTTCAAACGCAGAATCCGATTATGCGCTCCAGAGCTGCCTAAAGCTTCTCCAGACGAATTCACTCTAACAACGGAGAGGGCACATCGCAGGCGGATGACGGACGTAAGGCGAAAGCGTGGCGTTGGAATATGAATGGCCTGACGCCAAGACCGCGCGGCACGCGCGTGATGCCCGCTTCGCCATGGTGGCGACGGCCGTAACGGGTTTTTCATCATTATGATTATTGATCCGTCATCAATTTCCTTCCGCTCATGATGATTAATCACGGTACTACATTCTATTACCTTCATAGGGAGCGAGTGTATGGATTTTGCTTGCTCGGCAAAGGTAAGGTCCACTATAATCCGCTCCACCATAACGTCGCTGCAGGAGTAATCTTAGTATCCACAAGCGCGTGACGCGCGCACAAAGTATTCATACCCCATACTACGTGACGCGCTGGCGTTGAGGTTGAGGCATTGATAGCATCTTAGCAGCCACCGATTTGCCAGCCAATCGCAAGCAGTCCGCTTGTAATTTGCTAGCGATACGCTCGTCATTGGCCAGCAATGCGCTCTCGTTTGCCAGCACTTCGTCCACCATCTGCCAGCGATACTCTCGCCAATAGCCAGCGAAACACTACTCATCTGAAAGAGATCCGCACGCTATTCGTCAGCGATGTGCCTACTGAACTCACAGTTAGCAGAGAATCGTCATCTATATCTAAAAAAGCATACGCGTTCTCGAAATTAGCGAGAAGGCAAGTCTACCCTATCACTAACAATAGGATAATTTCTAAACAGTTCCGAAGTTTATTTCAGAGCTGGTTCAAAAATTTCCTTTGCGGGCTACTTAGAGTGCTAAACACAAATCTGGGTCCCGTTCGCCGATACTGTTGGTTACGGTAGGTATATGTAAAGCCAATTTACCGGCGCAATCTACCTTAACAATACAAACATCTACAAGTGAGCCTCAGATTCGTGCTGTTCGAACAAAGTAACAAACAAATAGCTGGCGAGTGGCGGGCAATCAGCAGGAGCTGCCGATTCCTCCCCGGATAACCAGCTAATCGCCCGCCACCTGTCATCTATCCGAATGTTATCTGCCCGCGATCTAAACTCAAATAGCCAGTCAGTAGGCAGAAATCCGCTGACCACCTGCTAGCGATCGGCTAACAAACTATCTTTCAATAGCCAGCGATTTGTGAAACATCCCCAGCAATCCGCTGATCAGTAGCCGACAACCCATCCGCCTTCTGTCATTGATACACCATGCAAAGTGTCACATGCAAAGTACCTGCCCGCCGGGCCCACGATTAAGGGCGATCCGCCCATTCCAACTGACAGAGTATAGCCTCTCTCAGAGCTCGGCGGAAACGTAAGTTTCTCCACCATCAAGTAATTTTTAGTATCAAGCAGAAGAGTCAAGAGGTTGTCAGTTGGCGTGAATTTTTTTTCGAACTTGGAAATTTGGAGCGAAGGATGTGAAAATTTCGGGCCGAAAATGGGAACACCCCCGGTTTCTTGCCAGTGGTGTGGTGTTGATTGCAGAAAATGTAGTGTAGTATTGATTAAGAAGAAACTGATCAAAATTACAACAAAAACCGGAAATTCCGGACTTGAAATTTAGATGAAAATTCCATCTTGGAGGAACATGAACATTTTGGCCTTTCTTTTCAAGAACTTGGGCCACCATGGAGGGGGCAGTTATCTTCGTCGAGGTCTGGAACAACTGTCTGTCCGATCCTGTCAAGCAGAAAAGTTTTGATTCGGCTAAAATTCTGATGTGCAGGTTATTTAGGAGGTATAAGGTCCTTCAGCTCGCGCAACATCATGGAAAGCGCCGAAAGGGCCTCGAATTCGTATTCTCAGCATTAATAACTCCATGGACAAGTTTCAAGCCGAATGTCCGACTTCAACAAAACCACCGTGTACTCACCGTAAAATACCGTACTGTAACGAAAATCGATAAACTGACCTCAACCCCGTGTTGAGCCCTTCTAATGACTCCTGTGAAGAATTTTTGAGTCGTATCTGATTAAAATCTACAAACTTCGTGACTAATTTATAATAAACCCATAGGGCCGATAAGTTTCAATAACTTCGTTCAGAGAAGTCACAGGCTAATTGGGAGATCATATTCGGATTTCACGTCCAATAATGGTTCTGGAAACCAGCATTCCTATTGGAACAGTCTGATTTTCTGAACAAACTTTTCTTTTAAAGCCAGGAGATAACGTCTAACACTGATTGCATGACGATAAAATGTAAAAATCTCTGCCCAACTTTAAAGACAAAGTTCACGATTGGAACATTCTATGAGTTTTTACCGGAGATCGAATGTAGCGGGGTCATTGCAACAAAAATGGCGGAATAACGCTTGAAAACAAGCCAGGGATAATCCTACACGGCTGTCAAACTTGATTGTGCTACGCCCGCCCCGCTAACGTCCTCAACGGCCAATAAAGGAATGGGCGTGCAGGGCATAGCGAATAGAAGTTTGAAGGCCGTATAAGGCTATTTGTGACTAGTTTTTAGCTCTTCTTTCGCCATTATTGTTAAAATGGACACGGTGCATTAAATTTCCGATGAAAACTTGCAGACCGTTTTTTATCGCGAACACTGTCTTTAGAAACAAATGAAATCATGAGAAGTACTCTAGAAAACATTGCCCGGATTCTGCCGCGAACCTGCCGGGAACCTGCCGTTTTTTGTCAGACCGGAGTCGAAAAGACAGATTCGCGATAGAACCAAGTGACTGCCTCGATTTCGCCGAGATCTAATTGCATCGAATAGGCAAAAATGTGGCTATGCCGAGGTTCTGCCGCGAATCTACCGTGATTTTCGCCATTGCATCCCAAGTTTCGCACAATCAATTCTTATCACTACATTGCTTTAGAATCGGCCGCGTTACCGTTTGCTGCTGTAAGGCTTCATGACATTGCCCGTACGCGTGCCTACGCATCACGGTCCGGCGAATGTCGCGCGCGCGGCGAACGCGCAGAATTAATCATTGTGCGAGCGAGTCTTCAGCCGCCTATGCAAGGAAACCAATAGTTTTTCATTCAAGCTGAAAGTGGGAATGTCGCGGCGTCGCCCATTTCGCCGCATGTTACGCTCACCGACCGCGACGCAGCAGGCACCAGTGAGCATTCTACACTAACCCCCCCCCGCTGCATTAGGGCGCTCTCATTGCCTCTGACTTTGACTGTGTTATCGCGGTGAATTTGCATCATTTTCGCGGTAATTTCGCGTCAAATTCTCGATAAACTCCAGGCAATTCCTTCCAAAGTAAGGCAACAAATCACAGTTTCAGATCACTCAAAATCCAAATCGTTGTACCACCCGTTGGCTACAGCTGAATAGTCCACATAGAGTTTAGCCCTGTACTCGTCACGATCCAGAATTCTGAACGCAGCCTTATCCTTGTTCCTCCTCGCAGGTGACATTGCACTGAAATGTGGACATTCACTCAGATAATAACATCGGCTGAGCGGGCGGAAAAGTAGGGTCGCCGGCTGAGCGGGCAGGCCTATTTTGGGGGCGGAGCGTATTACCGGCTAAGCGGGCGGGCATGCGTTTTACGGGCTGAGGGGCATGGCTTTGCCGGGTCAGCGGGCGGACATAAATCCACGGCTGAGCATGTCACCGGCTGATCGGGCAGACATAGCATTACCGGCTGAGGGGCATGGCTTTACGGGCTGAGCGGGCAGACATTAATCAATGGCGGCGAAGCATATCACCGGCTGATCGGGCAGAGACTAAAGCTTACCAGGCTCATGTACGGCGCGGGCGAAATGGGCTTCGAGCTGATTCGGGTGTTGGCATTCGAACGGGTGGCCATCCACACGATTTGGATCATTGACCCCTCACCCCTTACGGTTCGTTGTGACAGTAGGAACGTGACAGCGGGTCAGTTCATGATTTTTGAAGCAAGGTAAGGCTTGCCCCTTCAGAAATGAAACGCAAGCCTCGAACTTGCTGGAGGATAGGTAGAGCCTACTAGGGGCTTTATCTACTCGTGCAGATCGATATCATTCACGTGGTAAGCAACTTATACCGGCAGAGCGGACCTCCATTTACCCGCTGAGGGGGCAGTGAGCGCGGTGTGAGGGGGCCACCACTTGCCGGCTGAGCGCTCCACCATTTACCGGCTCAGGGGGCAGTGAATACCGGGGCTCGCCCGGGCACAATGTTTAGTCAGCCGGTATTGCCTGCCCCCTCAGCCGGCGTCACTGCCTGAACAACAGCAGAATCACAAATACAGCGGTGAAACTTACAGAACATATTTAATCTCTTCCTTGAAGAGGGCCAGCCACTTCTCCGGTGCGACCTGTCTGACTGGCTCAGTCCCAACCATATTACCTCGAATCGAGATCATCTTCAGCAGACCCACTAGGAAAAAAATCAATAATGTCTTCGTCAAACAGCGAAACTGTAGAGGAAAGTATAAAAAACAAAATTTTCAAAATTTAGAGAAGGAAAAAGAGAAAAATGGAAACGCGAATTGAGAGAAAAAAAGATGGAGGCTGTAGCAAGTCCCAAAATTTGTGGAGCAGACAAAGGGAAGAGGCAAGAGATGACGAAAAGAAGAGGTGAAAATCAAAAAAAGAGAAGAGAAAAAGAAAAAATTATGCAGGAGACAGGAAAAGGGAGGCAAGAAAATTCAAGGAAACCTGAGCAGGCAGCTAGTTTTTGATCCAAATGTAAAGAAGCTGATGAAGACACGGTCCAACCTCAGTAGCGTTTTCCAAGTTTTCTGCTCAGCCTAGAGAGAATCTTACCCTGATCACAAAGTTGTCTCCAGAGTAGCTCGAGGCCGACTAAGAACGGAGTTATGATCTCTCAAAGAGTGTGAGTTTGAACAGCGAGAATTTCGCGAACGAGTTATCTCGGATCTGTATTTTCTCTTCATTGGCGGTCATCGCACTTGAGAAGACCAGCATGTAAATCTGGACCAATAACAAGTGGAAGAACATAAGTTTTGATCAAAATTCATCGCCCGTCTCGTCTCTATACAGGTCGGAAACTCTGAATTGGGCAGAGAGAATTAGCGCTGATTTGGGGGCGGAGGAAATTGTTGCTTGATGTCTTCTCGCTAAATTTTCAAGAGCTGAGATTTTGCGTTTAGCAGGGTTGCTACACATAGTGGCTGGACCCTAATATCACATTTTTAACAAGAGATTGGACTGTGCCTTTGAAGGTAATAATGGACAGAAGTCAATGCTTTCCTGCGGAAGGGAGGGAGAAACTGACAGAGAAGCATGAAGATGATTGAAGAGATCCAAAAACAGAGGAATGAAAAGGGGACGTTAGACGAAGAAAGGTTGTCATGCATTGTTGAAGAAAGTTCACCAATAGAGAGTGAGAGAAGAAGCCTAGATTTATTAGTCGAAACGCAAGAAGGATGATCGAAAATGATAGACAATGAATGAATAAAGATGAAGATGGGGCAGTGGGGAAGACAGAGATGTTCAGCAAGAGAAAAAAGAATAAAGAAAGAAAGAAAAAAGAAGAGAAGAGAAGAAAAGAAAAAAAGAAAGAAAGCGAGAGAAGACAAACCAAAAAACAGAAAGAAAGAAAGAAAGAAAGAAAGAAAGAAAGAAAGAAAGAAAG
The DNA here is from genome assembly GCA_029168955.1 of Aplectana chamaeleonis. Lineage (NCBI taxonomy): Eukaryota > Metazoa > Nematoda > Chromadorea > Rhabditida > Cosmocercidae > Aplectana > Aplectana chamaeleonis. Next base: position 1,102,943 of record JAPDOI010000153.1, read on the forward strand.
AAAGAAAGAAAGAAAGAAAGAAAGAAAGAAAGAAAGAAAGAAAGAAAGAAAGAAAGAAAGACAGAATCAGAGAGACACATCACGAAGCGAGAGACGAAACAGACTAGCAGAGAAAGCAAACAGGGAAAACGGAACGAAGAAGGTGAAGAAGAGCGCAAGAGATAAAGAAATAGGGGAAGAGAGAAGGACATAGACAGAGAAAGATAATAGTTTCGGGAAAACTCCAATTCAGTCTAAACTTGACAAGTTTTTTGGAGCGATTCCATTCATAATCTCTCTCCTCAAGGACAAAACCTGGTGACCTACCGGCAATTTTCATCTCAATCTTCGGAGGAAATTGTTCGAGGCCAGACTGTCGTTTTCTCGCACAAGTCAATCTCACAGTGCAGTCGGGTAACAGAAGCTGAAAGTCTACATTCAAAGTAACACTTTCTCCTAGAACGCCTGCGAACGTGTGACCAAAAGTCGATTTTGAAGTAGCAGCTGAGGCCAAATGTGGTCACCTGGGCGCAGAAGAGCGCAAATTACCTGAGAGAAGACATTGCAGATCGCCCTCCTTATCACGTCAATCATGCCATTCCTTCGAGTTGTCGACAGGAAGCGATTATTCGCGTCAATCACACAGGCTCGCAGGTTGCAGAGACGATAGCCCGGCTCCACAATCAGACAGTCCTCCTTGGTCAGATCTGCCCTCGGGTCTAGCTCGTATATGTCTGATACAGATATATCCGAGAAGGTTGCGATCTTTCCACCAGTCTTCTGAAACAAAGTGTTAAACGCTGTCTCGAAATAAAGGACTACAAATAATCTGATGAGGCTGGACTCTTTTTCTCAAACACCATTCAGTCCGTAAACAGCGGCTGAACGTACTCAGGTGATTCTCGGCCCCGAGCCGCACCGAACAGGAATCGGAGCCTCCTGACAGTTCGGCTCGTTCTCCCAATCTTCGTGTTGCTGCTGTTACTGTTCGGGCCAACCGGAGCAGCCCGGACAGCAACAGAAGCCGACTCGCAGATTGGGAACACGAGCCGAACTGTCAGGCGCCTCGGGGCCAATAATCGCCTGAGTAAGTCTATCCGAATGAGACTGACCGCCCACGCAGTCTGCAGGCGTGTCGAGCGGCCGTCGCGAAGTCCCCCCATGGCTGCAAACAGCCGACTGAGATATTATTCGCCATTCGTCTAATATTCGCTCTAATCGATTCACAAGTACGAGACACGCCTTCACGCCTGCCGTTCGACACGCACGCCGACCGCATGGGCGGATAGTCTCATTCGAACAGACTATAATCATATGCAAATTTCCACAAGTCGATGACTCTCAAAATTTTGACATCATTGCTACTGTAATGAGCATCTTCCTTGCGGCCGTCTGTAAACTTCTAAGATACCCATTGTATTCTGGAACTGCTTAGGACCTTTTCCAACTTTCCAGACCCCACGAGAAGTTAGAGACTTTGAACTAAGATGAAATGGATTCACTAACCTTCTCTGACACGGCAGATGGCAGATTTGCAGGAAAAATATCCCTCAGAGAAGTGGGGTAGATATCCTTCACAGAAGAGGATTCGCTGACAGAGCTGCTGTTGACAGACGAGGTGACGATTCCTGCTATATGCCGCAGGCTGTCCTTAACACCCCAAGGTTACAAAAAGACTAAATGAAACCTGATCGAGCATCAAAATTCGCTCCCAGTTTAGGGTGAAATGCAGTAGCAACGAACTCTGAACGGCGTTTGAGGCGTCGAATTGAGCCATTGATTTGCTTGATTCCTCGAATATGGGGGTGGTATTTCCTGCCGCTGGTCTGCGTTTGGTCTGCCATTATCGTTCCCCAAGACTCTTTCCCGTTTGAGCTCATTAACACTCCCTAGTAGATAGTCGACCTGAAATGTCCGGCATTGGTGTAAAGTAACTGCTGCGACGCCGCACGCGGACGTTACTCACCGCCGCCGAAAGGCCTGTGATGGTATCACACTGATTGGCGATGATCTGCTGGAGGGCCTTCACAATGAAGCAGCTCGAATCTGGCAGCTGAGCCAAGGCTGATTGGGCTTTTTTCGTCTCCTCAATGTCCACCCTGGCCCTCTTTAACTGGTTGGAGATAAAAGCCTGAAAAAAGCCACTCTTTTTTTTATACCTTCTGACCAAAATATTATCTCGAAAATTTGAAACCAACGTCGGAGCCTTCTCCCCAAGTGTGCCTTGAGAGAACCCTTCCGAAATTCGACAGAGAAACGCGTTCCTCAGGCAGCGATTGCTTCATGAGACCTACTGAAGGGTCAATCCGTCGCGGAGGAAGATCTGGTGTCCATGGATGGCTCCCGTTCCCCGCCGACGTCGACGGACTGGGTTCTCGATCTAAAACTAGCAAAATGAATTCTTCAAACCAGCAGCTCAACAATAAGTATAATTCACCATAGGTTTTGCCGAGCTCCTGATTCAGGCTGCCATTGTTTTCGTCAAGATTTCGTGGTCGGAAGACAATGGCTCCATCAACCTCATCCACCTCCAAATCTGAAATGAAGAAATGTTCAAAATAGGACAAAAAAGGAATTCTCATCGCGGATCCGCCGCGGCAATATCGCGGAGCGATCGCGGCACAGTCGATGGTCGCGGTACTTCTCCAGCACTGTTTGCGGCAAGTATCCCCAGAAAATCTAGGCTTAATAATTAATTTTCCAGAACAAGCTTTACGGATTTTAAAGGCTTCTGGAAAGCTATCTTTTATTAGAATCCAGTTTTGTAAATGCAAAACTCGAAAAATACATCATAATGTTAGCCATTATGATCTAATAGACATTTTAGTGATATGATTCCACGAATTTCATCCCTGTATTGCAAAAAAAAAAGAATTTTGAAGCAGAAATCGCTAGCATAAAACAACTTCTAGAATTGGAAAAAAACCAAAAATTGCTTTGTTGTAACTACTATACTTAGGCAAATTGAGAATGCTTTCGAATGAGCGACTTTTTGAGCAGGTCTAAAATCAGAGTTTTTCGACTGGTCGCCTTTTCCATTCAACCAGAAATCCACGTCTTCGGATGATGGACTTCTTGAATTAGCCGAAATTTACGTTTTTCAAATGATTGAATTTTTTCAAATGAGTTTTATTCGACTTTTTCGAAACGATTGACTTTGCGATTTATCTGGAATTCAAACTTTCCGAAGAGCCGACTAAATCGATTTATTCGAAGTCGACATTTTTTTCAATCGGATGATGATTCGATTACTCGATTTGACCCAAGTATGGTGTCTATTAAAGCTCATAGCGCCATGAATGCAATTGAGTAATAAGCAAATAAATAAATAACTGTGATTTCAGGACAATTTTAGCCGGACCCCTTTTTCAGAACAAATACCATTCAAAAATATGATGAGAAAATGCTTGAACTGGAAAAAGTCGCTACCTGCTTCATTCTCATGCTGTTGTTGCTGTTGCTCCCGCTGATCCATGATGACGGTTGCCTGAAATACAGATAAAACCCAGGTTTTCCCTAGCATTCTGCGATATTATAATTGCTTTCTTGCACTTTTTCACACCTTTTCCACAAGCGATTTTTCAGTTTTCTCTAATGGTAAACAATGTTTGGCTCCCTAGACTTGATGTAATCATTTTTCTACTTAATGAAATCATTTTTCTATGAAGGAAACTTTCAAAAAACACGTTCCGCCGATGACGGAAAGCGAATACTGTATGGAGGACGGAAATATGCGAAATCACGAATCTTGGAAGAACTTGACTCCATTTGCTAATTTCCACATTTTCTAAATTGAGTTTAGAGAACCTGCAAGAGTGCTGCGGTAAGCAGCGCTGTCAAAGCGACGTCGCCAAGCGGAAGCGATACGCCAGATTTCCAAGTCGTTTGGTAGTGCGACCTCTGTTGCAAGTCATTTAGGAGCGCGGCCCAATCTCTTTCAGATCGGGACCTTCCTGCAAATCCGTCGGACTACGGTCATCTCTACTTGGAGACGATCACGAGAGTGGCTCCTCTCCTTCACGGCAATCGACAGGGCGGTCTCACCTTTACAGGTTAATCAAGAGCGTGCTCTACCCTCTTCCAAATCAATCGGGAGTGCGGAGCCCTCTCTTGCTCTCAGTCCGGAGCGCCTCCACATCTTGAGTTCAGTCAGGAGTGTTGCCCAGGCCAACTCTCTTCTGAGTCGGAGGGCAATGTGAACCCCATTCTCATCTCCCCTAATCGGGTGGCACTAGGGTTCACTGTCCTTAAGGATAACCGTGAATGCGGCCCACTCTCTCCTACATTATGCGGGAGTGTTGTCCCCTTCCCATCAGGGCAATCGGGAACACGGCCCATCCTTCTCTAGATCTGTCTGAAGTGGGACTTTCCTGCAAATCCGTCGGACTACGGTCATCTCTACTTGGACCCAACCACGAGAGCGGCTCCACTCCTTCACGGCAATCGAGAGGGCGGCCTCACCTTTACAGGTTGGTCAAGAGTGTGCTCTACCCTCTTCCAAATCAATCGGGAGTGCGGGCCCTCCTTTCCTGTCAGTCCCGATGTTTTTGAAACATATGGAACGCGGCAAACTCCTTGTTCAGGTCGTTTGGGAGTGTGCACCACTCAGCTCGGTCAGATCTCTTCCATATCCGCCGGGAGTGTGGTCCAATTTCTCGGGCCGATCGGCAGCGCGGCCCCTTTCCAACAGGGCAATCAGTGAAGCAGGAAGGATGAGAGTGCGACCCCACTGTGGCCCCGTCAAGTATGATCGAATCCGCGCTAAACTGATGGAGGGTTCTGCGGGCTCCTAACCAGATACGTTGTAGTCATCCCATCGTGGGATTCAGATAGTTTCAGGTGAAGATCGCGCCTCGCGATGCATGTGCGACGTCGCTGTAGGTTCTCTAAGTCAGATCAGACAAGCTCACCTTCTCTTCACGTGTATTCCAAAGTGTGTCCAAGTTGTCCTCATGCGTTCTTTTCGTGCCACGATTTGCATCCGCAGTGTCGGTCATGATTCACCTGATAGACTGAAAATGCCTTTTCTTACCGGAATAACGCATAAGTAAAATTACCATACAATGAAAACCAGTTTTTTTAGGAATCGTTCGACGAACAACAACTCCCCTTCCCTCAAAGGAGTGTGAGATTCGCCCCAGAAGACCAGGAAATCGACAGATTGCAACCTTCTCTTTAATTTCGAAGGAAAAATGAGAAGTCAGCAGAAAAGATAATTGCAGACAGTTATTCGCACTGATGGAATCAAAACACATCTAGGTAAAATGGGTGCTCAGACCATCTCTCATTTCTAGCTGAACAGGGGATAGCAACAGAAGCCTCGTGGTTGTTCGGTTAGTTCCCGGAATTCCATATTTTTGTGGCCACAGCTGTCGCTATACTCATCAAAGCTGTTCGGCTAGTAGCTGAAAAAATGAATGGAGTTCGAGTAGCTAGTAGCCGAATAGAAAACCGACAACTACGGCTATGAACCCAACAGCTGTGGCCAGACCTCATCAGGATGTTGTTGTCATTCGAAATTCAGCGATGATAGCAACAGAAGCCAAATCGTCAACAGCTGTTGCTATTGTGTTGAACTGGGCGGGACTGGGAGGAGCCTGTTCTGCTACTAGCTCAATGATAACTTTCATAGAAATTGTATAAAAAGCATAAATACTCTTACATTGGAACTATTCCCCAGTTTTTCCGTTAACCACTACAGTGGAAGCCGCGAAATAGCCATTATGTAGCCGACAAGAGCCAGCATTTTGCATGACCGGCCAAATGAAGGCTTATTCTTGACAGGATTTCTCTAATGAGAACCACCCTAGTTGCCTCTTCCTCCTAGAAAATAACATGGCGAAGGTATTTTATTCCAGGGAGTCCTGCTTTTTATAATTCGAATAATCATTCTTTCCCTCACATGAGTATTTTCTAGATTTTTTTTCTTCAGAAAAGTTAAAGGCACAGTTCGCGATAAAAATCGCTTTTCTGTTTTTTTTGCCTATCTTGAAATCGGTCCCCTTCTGATTCCATTGATGCTTCTGGAACCGTACAGGACCTTCTGGGAATGGAATTATGTTCCCTCAAAAATTGAGCTAGGGAAGCATGGTGGACGAGTTGTCCTAGGCTTGTAACTTCCGTCTTTTGCAGCCGATCTATGCGAGCTGACCTGAGTAAAGAGAGAAGTTGAGAATGAAGGGAAGAACGGGGCTTTTGATCGGAAACGATCGCTCAACCCACGATTTCGAGGGTTACTTTGTTCACGTCGAGAGGCGGAAAGGGGCGGGACTTGCCCACAGCGGCGGGGTTTGCCCACTTTTCGAAGCCGTTTTGCGGCTCCTGGGTAGCTTTTCGCCCCCTTTTTTCGACGCTGTTCTGCTTCTGGGAGCCACGAGAAGCGTTTGTCATGGAAAATTCGAGGATGAAGTTTATCGCAAACAGTGCCTTTAATAAATATGAAATTCGAAGTTACTTGCTTCACTACTCACTTACGTGCAAAGCACAGTTTTTCGAAGGGAATAGAAGTGTGAATCCTATTCCATTCGAAAGTCATTCTGAACAGGAGAATCCGGAAAAGATTCATTCGAAACTTTCTTTTTTTGAACTTTTTTTTTAATTTCGGAAAAAATTCAATCCGAAACAGCCGAACCTGGAAACTCAAAAAATTAATTTATCTAGAATTCTAACATTACATTATGTGTTTGAAAACAAATACCCAGACTATAAAAAAATGAGCCTGGGAAATCGAAAAACCACATAACGTTATTAGCTGGTTTCAATTGAGCTACTCTTATTCCTTTCACATAATTTAATCTTATGTAATAAACATACATACATACATACATAACCTCTTTTCCGAGTGAAATTTATTTCCGTTCATCGCGTGCGTCGGCTCGCGTATGCTGCGTTTCCTTCTCCACACACTTTCTCGCTGTCTCTACCTTCGCTCCGCACAAGCGCGCGAGGGAACAGAGTAAATTTGACTCGGAACCTGAGGATACGTATGGAATTTTTGAAAGGACCTATTTGAAATAAATCGATCATACGGCAAAATGGACCCGGAAAATCAAGAAGGCGCATTTAATTCGGGGTTTTTTAGAACGACATGCTGATATAAATTCAAATTGATTGGAATAGGATCTGATAGTGAGAGTCCGAGAACAAAAACGTCCCTAAAAAGGGTCACGTTCAAAAAAACAATTCAAAAAAGATGGACTAGAATATTCGATAAAACACTTTTATGTAGGATTTTCAGGACACCTTTTAAAAAAATCAATAATTCATAAAAAAATTTGGAAATTCCATACAGAGAATTCGTTTAGAATTTGGCAGGCTTTATTTGAGAGAAGAATTCACTCAATGATTGCTTCGGAATAGAAAAAATACATCCATGAGTTTTTTACAGCGAGCTATTACGAAGAAAAAAATTAAATCGGAGAATTCGAGAGACACATTATTTTCACACTTTTCGAGAAGGAATGATGCGGAAAAATCATTTATCGGGGAAATTAACCTGGGAAGTAAGAAAAACATACATTTAGGATTTTCATAACGTCGTATTCAAAAATCACTGATTGACGCAAAATTTACCAAGTGATTCGAATAGACATTGATTTAAGATTCTTACAAGATCATCATAGAAAAAAATCTTACATTCGAGAAAAACTTACCTGATAAATCGAAAACAGACTCATTTGAGACTTGGGAGCGGTCTTACTTTGAAAATGAATTATACAAACAAAACTTGATTCGGGTAAAAAAACAGACTTATTCAGAAACTTTCGAAAACCACAATCGAAAAAAAACATTTGAAAACATTTTAAGATTAGAAAATTCTCAATTGATTCATGACGAACTCTATTCCGAAAATCATTTATACAAAAGAAGACCACGTGAAATAAAAAAACATCCCTCACTATCAGAGGTTTTGAAAACGCCGTATATATGTACTGGAGAAAAAAATTAACAACCGAGCTTCAATTTTCAAAAAAAAACTTCAATCACGGACTTTCGACAAGCGAATCTCAAAACAAAAACCATTTAAATGAGAAAAATATGCGAAATAATCGGAATGAAAATATTCATTCGGATATTCCAAAAAGTTTCGTAGGGAAATTGACTCTTTCGAAACTAAAACAAGACCTGGGCATTGAGAAACGTCCATTTTGAAATTTTTAATGCCATATGATGAAGTATGTATCACTGACTCTCCGAAAAAAAGCAAGTCCAATAGATTTTAAAATTCGGATAAATACCTCAAAATGAGATCCCCAAACAATGCCACCGGAAAAAAATATGTAATTCTAATACCACCACTTATTCGGGACTATTAGACGACATGTTCCAAGCACTCGTTAGAAGAAAATGTTCGAAATTTGAAAAGAAACACTCATAATAGATTTTTAAAACGAAGTCTGTGTTCAAATGGAAAAAGAAACACTAATAGAAAAAGTCGGACATGGGAAATCAAAAAATAAATAAAATCAATTAAGATTTCAAAAATGCAAATAAATATCCTCTAAATAAATATATAAAAATTCGAAAAAAAATCACACCCGACTATTAGAGATAAAACTCACGCACCCCAGCAATCAAAAAAATATTTAACCAAAGTTTCCGAACTCTCAAAGAGGCACATATAGGAGGAAAATCCGAACCTGAGCAATTTGGAAAACACTCTAATTCAAAAAAGCAAAAAAAAAGCCCAATCAAATTCAGAGAATTCGAGAAGTACACTTGCTTTGGAATTTTAAGGTGAGCTTATTTTCGGAAATTAACCTAAAATTTCTGGAAGCTTTAGGACACCACAATCTGGAAACATTTGTCAAGTTGAGAAAAATAGGGGGAAATGGAAACGAGTAAATTCAAATACGATTAAAGGATGCGTTCATTCAAGAAAAAAACATGACTTCGAAAAAATACTCATTCGAGGCTTTCAAAACCCGGTATCTTCAAAAAAAAAACATTCAAAAGTCCGAAAGCTTGGGACAGAAGCCCACACACTTCTTATTTCTACGAGGTCATAGTGAAAAAAAATCAATCGAGAAAATATCATTGATTCGCAAAAAAAAAATTCAACCACAGAATTCGGAAAGGCATTCGTTTGGGAATCTTAGGAGGTTTTCTTTAAATCCTCTTAAGCATCGAGAGGTAGAAAACACATTCATTCGAATTCCCGCGTGAGGAAGGGTGATTGGACGAGAAAAAACCATTCATTTTGAAAACTAGCGTCGATTTTCCATGTTTACACGCGAAAAAACGAAAAACGCAGAAATTCATGAATTCAAAAAACAGACTTGAAAATCAATAAAAATCATTAAAGACTGCAAGATTTTAAGCAAAATACCAAAACATCACTCCTTCGAAATGATGGACTAAAGGGTTCGGGCAAATACTATCACTAGGGCATACAATATCAATTTTATTTCTGATAAAACATTCTCATACGAAGACATGAGTATTAAGAAAAACACTCATTTCGATTGTTTGTAAGATAGTGATTTATTTCGGAAACTAGTGTCGGACGTCCATGTCAAGTGATTACAATTTTTGGAATAAAGCTACATTACCCAAACTTTCCAAAGATCCAATAAATAAGAACCCCGAGAAACTGCTAGGGAAACTCAAAATTTCCCATCAAAATCAGCTTTTATTCGGGGAAAATACTCGGAATTTGAAAAAAATTATTCAAGAGTTTCGGACCCTTTAAGACGTAGAAATTCGGCAAAACTGGACCTGGAAAATAGAAGACCTATTCAGCTAGAACCTTCAAAACGAAGTCCGCTTTCAGAAGATAAAAACAATCAAAATGAACCTAGAGAATCAAAAAATGCATATTCAACTACGATTTTCAGAACACAAAAAAAGCCCGAAATAAAAAAAAACAGAATTTGAAAATTTTGTGAAATTTGAAAAAAAAAACATTTACTCAGGATTCTCCCAAGTTACGATAAAAACAAAAAAAAAACATTTTTTCCAGAGCAATCAACAAGAAACTTCGAAAAATACAAGCATTAGGATATACAAAGGTTATTATACTACCATTCAAGAACATGAGTATTCAGAAAAACACACACTCACTTTAAATTATAGTAACGTAGAGTAATTTGAGGAGAAAATTTAATTGTTTCGGAAACTGGCATTAAATGTTCAAAATGTTTAGTGATTACAATTCTTCAAATAAAGCTACTTCACCCACTTCTCTCAAGGCTCTTAACAGTAGAAGCTCAGAAAACTTCTAGGCCACCTCGGAATTCCTCTAAAAAACCAGTATTCAATCCGGAGAAAAATACTCAAAATTTGGAAAAAAGCTTTTATTCATAAAATTTTCGCTATATTTGAAAAACGTATAATCCGAAAAAAAAAACTGGATCTGGAAAATTAGCAAAAAAACTCATTCTTCTAGGATCATAGAAACATCGTCTACTTCGAAGAAAAAAAACATCTCTTTGAAAATTGAGCCAGATAAGTTGGAAATCCTTATTCACCAGGGATTTTTAAGTCACAAACCCAAAAAAAATCAGGCCAGATCAGGTTTTGGAAAAAAACACTCATTTAAAGTTTCATAGAATATGGCGAATACAAGAAAAAACTTTCAGGCAAATACAGGGATAACCCGAAAAAAACTATTTGAAACGAAGACATTACTATCAAGAAAAACACACCTATTTTGAATTTTTAAGGTATTTCGAGGAGAATTTTTTTCTTTCGGAAACTAGGGTGAAATGTTCATGTATATTGATTACAATTCTTCGGATGAAACCACTTTACAGAACATTCCGAACCATCAAACAGTGGCAACTCGAAAAAAAAAACTACTAGAAGCCCCTCAAATTTCCCCCAAGAGAATCCAAAATGGAACGAAACTTCCATTGGAAAGGAACACAAGTGTGGGTCTAGACATAACCCATTTTGAAAACATGGGAGAACACTACTAGTAGGAAGAAACCAAACGTTAGGAAAGGGCTAGCCAGAAATGCAAATAGTTGGCAGTCGTGGAAGGACAAAGACGTCAATAGCGCCGGCCGGCGCGGTGCCGATGTCCCCGACTGCGCCCCGAGATAGGCCAGTCGGCCCCGCATGTAATCTCTAGCGCCGCATCGATTGCTCACAAATCGATCACACGCACGACGAGTCGAGCACTCTTCCAAACTGCCCAGCGAAATCATTGCCATCGGGAAGAAATCACAAATATAGGGTGGAAATGTATAGTGCAACGAGCTGATACCTCCTTCAATTTGGTTGGAATACCCACTTTCGACTCAGTATTTAAATCGCAATCGTCTAAAATTGGACATTCTTAAAGCCAATATACCAATTAAAACCAATTTTGGAGTATCAAATCTCTACTATGAGGAAATGAGAAGTCTTTGCCAATTCCTGCATTTTTCAGAAGAGACTTGAATAGAAATCGAATACTCATTCTCTGACTGAGTGGTGTAAATAAAGCGTTGAGTCCGGTTTCTGAAAAAAAAAGAACCGAAATTTAGAAGGAGTATCGAAAAATGTTCATGAACTTCGATAACAATTTGAAAATTTCGAACGACTTTCAAAAAAAAAATCGAAATTTCGATCAGTTTTCAAATTCATTCGTTCGAAATTTTTTCGAGCGAATTTCGAAAAAAACATGCGAAGTTTCGAAATACTGCTAAATTTCAAACGAATTTCTGAAAAAATCTAAATTCTGATTTGTTTCCGAATGTGTTCGTTTGAACTCCAAAATTTCGAATTTTTCTTTTCGAAACTTGTTCGTTCGAGATCTTTTTGAACTAAAATATTTCATTTCTCGTTCGTTCGAAATCTTTTCGAACGAAAACTTTCCGATTTTGGTTCTTTCAATTTTTTTCGGACGATTTTTTCCAATTTTCGTTCGTTCGGAATTTTTGCGAAATAATTTTTTTCATTTTTCGCTGGTTCAAAATTTTCTTCGAAATTTTTATAGCTAGGCCATAATAATTTCGAATAATCCGATAAATTAATTTTTGGCCCCAATCTCGAAATGATTTGAGCTCTCTTTGGTTTTCAGACACCGAGTAAGGGAGAGCTTTGTAGAAGTCACCACTGTGAATTTTTTCGCATCCACAGAATCAAAATTGTCATTTATTCGAAATTATTCGAAAATTCGAATATTTTCGGATAACTGACAGCTACGATTTTTTAGAATACTCTGTCATGATATATGAAAAGCTTCACTACTACTTGATGTCTGAAAATGAAAAGCAGCTCAATTCACTCTGACATTCAAGCGAAAAAAATTATTTATTGGATTATTCGAAATTATTTGAGCCAAACCATAGAAATTTTACAACTATACTACCTTGCAAAAACTGAGGAATAAAAAATTTGGCTTGTTCAATAAGATTTTCAGAAAAGTGTTTGGGAAACTGCACTTTGGGTTTTTTTCTTGAAAAAAAAAACTAGAAGTTAACTCTGATGCTACACGGAAATACTATGTTTTTAGCGAAAATATTCGAAATGATCATTACACTGTTCCTAATGCCAATGAAAATTTGACTCCACCTCACTTAAGCAATTACCATTTGAAGGCAACATCCACGATAAAAAAACTGTATTCTAGTTTTCGATTTTATTGCTTAAGTGAGGTTACGAAGAAGAGGTTAATAAGGGTAAATCTTTACAGAACTCTCAAATACTAAAGAAATACTGCTCTAAAGAACCTCTGGAGTAATCAAAATCGCCTGTTCGGGGAACTACGGACAAAGCATCAAACTTGGCGTCGGAAATGGTTTTGCGCTTAAAACTTTAAGGTAAGTGATTTTGTTTTCTATCTCTTGCATCGAAAAATTTTTTAAAAATAAGATGGGCGAATGCACATGCTTGGATGTTAGATTCTTGCGCGATAAAAAAATATTCAGAATTCAGTAAGGGTTTTTTTTTCTGGTGAAACGAACGCAGGACAACTGATATATGACGTGGGCGGGGTTATCCAGTGGGTCGACTGATCCATGGGAGTTTCACCAACTTCTTCATCGGCCTACTTCTATTTCTAAATCGACCCAAAGCCAACGCTTTTGCCAAAAAACGAGTAACTTTTCATCAGCTAGAGAAAAAAATTGGAGTTCCAAGTAGGCTGTTGACTTCCGATCAGGAATGAACTCAAGTTCGCGTTCAGAAATCCGCAAAAAAAATGTTGCTGCACGCGAAAATTAGGGTCTAGATTTGTAACAGAAACGAACGAATATTTAAACTATCCGAGCATTCGCGAATAATTTTTTCCTTCAGGAATTAGAAATAGAACACTCTCAAATCATTTCATAAACATGAGAATTTTGTTTATATGCTTCGGAAACTCGATTCATTCATCAACTTTAAATAATCGGCTTTACGAATATTTAAGGTGTGACACAATATCAGCGAATAATTTCATTTAAATATCAATTGCACAAATTTCAATCCTTTTTTGTCGAACAGCAGATCAAAGGCAGGGTTTGCGATAAAGACCGTCGTTGTGCTATACACATGAGAAGGCAGATCTGGTGATAACAAGAGTGAAGATAAGTGAAAATTGGAAGAGAAAACGAGCAGGAACAAGATAGAGTTGGGTGTCTGCCCGCCCCCAATAATGAGATTCCTATAAATGTTCGTTTTTTCAACTTTATTTCGCTCTTATAAAAGACGCTGACTACTTTAGGACACTATTCACGTCTTTGGAAGCAAAATAAAAGATGTCAAAAGAAGCATTCACAGAAACTTCATCGATTAGGGGCGGGCCTACACTCAGCAATTAGAATTTCTAACAAGTTTTTGTGTGTTTTTTCCTGCACCTTCTCACCTATTTTTTCTGTGATGGACAGCTCCACCTCCTCATAAGCATACAGGCCAAAAAACGGCCAAAGTCTCACCGTCGACTGCGTACCACGCGCTGCGCGACCGCACGCGCGTCGGAAGCAGACGAGTTTTGGCCGCCGCGCGACGAGTTTCGGCCGCCGGGCGACGTTTCGGCCTCCGCGCGGCGGCCGAAACTCGTCGCGCGGCGGCCAAAACTCATCTGCTTCCGAAGCGCGTGCGGTCGCGCAGCGCGTGGTACGCAGTCGACGGTGAGACTTTGGCCGTTTTATGGCCTGTAGCTCGAAACCATTTAATCTCGAGCTCTGCCTTTGACGTCACAGCACAAGTACGTTTTAGCCATAAAAACGTGCAACTTTATCTTCGTTAACACTGCTTTTAAAAGCAGTGTTCGCGAAGATTTTCGTTCCCGAGTTTTACACTAAAAACAATGCGTTGGCCTCCAAGTGTCACCGGAATTACGAAGAAACGGCGAGAAATGCACTAAATCGTCTTATTCCAGTAATGTTATTCTCTGACCTGGGGCGGCATGCATGAATGTGCGAAGAAGGTCAAGGAGCCGCTCCGCGTCCTCCGTGCGAAGCGTCGAGCCAGAGGTGACCCGAAAAACATGCAGTCGGATTGACGTTGGGACGCAAACACACTACACACAGCAAACCCCACTCCTAACAGCTAATTTTTGATTTGATCCTTATCTAGAACGGCTTTATTTCTGTCAAATTTTCGAGCCAAACGGGAAAATTATTCGAAAAATAATTAACTATGAAGAAAAAATCAAAAAAGACCGAAATTAAGCACGATCAAAATTTTAAACAAAAACAGTTACGCGGGGAGTTCACCGTGCGTGGTGAGGTTGCGTCCTTTCTAAGGAGGACGGCATATTTTTTCGGGTCACCTCTGGCTCGACGCTTCGCACGGAGAACGCGGAGCGGCTCCCTGACATCCTTCGCATCGTTCATGCATGCCGCCCCAGGATTAGTTGTCCGGTTGGATGCACATGTTCACGGTGGTTGTCACCGGCGAAAAATGGCGCTGAACAAGAATGGAGGAATATTTTAGGCAAAATAGTATTATTTCGGAATCAAAGGAAAGAACGGACCAGCAAAAAACAGAGAACAGGAAAAGACGGCAAACACATCCTGCGAGATCTAAGAGGCGGGATGAGATTAAAGGATTTTGTGTAGTTCTGGTGCGTTTTTCTCAATGTCTACTACGTCATTTCAGTTCAAAGGCCAAGGACCATTCAATCAATATAGCGAATATTCTTAAAATTGAAGATTATCGTGAACGCTGTCTTTAAAGGCAGCGTACAAGCTCACAAACATGGTCGAGATTTTAGCATAAACAGGCGCGCACGGCCATCTTGACGTCAACGCCGTTTTAAGCGCTGAAAACTATCCAGGATGAAAGTATGCTACAATATTTGGGAATAGGGGCTCTCTACACACCGAGGGAGGAGTTGTCCCGTCTTTCGCGGCTCTAATTCCACCTGGGAGCACGGCTTGCGTTGAGTGGCGTGACGTTTTAAACTGCAAAAGCGGGACAACTCCCTCGGTGTGTAGTATACTTATGTCGAGTCGAGTCAACGAGCCTTGGTATCGACTGAAACAGTCGACATTGAGTCATTCGACTACTCGATTATTTGAAATTTTAAAAAACCGAATCAGTCGAAAGCTCGAATATTCGAAATTCTTGAAAAATCGACATAGTCGAAAACTCGATTATTCGAAATTTTGAAAAATCGACTTAGTCGAAGACTCGATTATTCGATAGACCCGAACAGTCGAATAAATTCGATAGTCGACCAACCGTAGCTTTTGGTTTTCAAATTTGCTTTTGATGCTTGGCTTTATCCCCTTTTCTCTTACAAGGGAACCACAATAAGTCATAATGACCATTCCAAATGAAATGTACTATTCTAGAACCATTTTCGGACAAAAGGTCCGAATATGCCAATCGCAGCTGCCTAGACGCACTTTGAAGAAAGTTATGAGCGTTTTTTAAAGCTTCACGGCAAGGTAAGGCTACCCCCCATGGAATTTTTAAGGTGTTTTTGAATTTTTTTTCGGATTTCGCTGAAAACGTGTATGTAGGGGTAATCTGGGGTGCTGAACACGAATCTGGGGTTCGCTTGCAGGAATTTTGAGGTTTACTGCAGGTTACGTTAGGTAACATGCCATTTAGGAGGCAAAACCTACCTCAATATTCCGATAATCGACAAATGGACATAGAATTCGTATTCAGCACCCTAAATAACCCCCACATAGAAATTTGAGACAAATCTGAGACTTTGACCAAACTACCGTATACCCACCGTAATCTACCGTAAGCTGTCAAAAATCGATAAACTGACAACAGATTCGTGTTCAGCTCTCCAAATAACCCCCAGAGAAATAAAATCCGGAAATCGTCACAAGTCTCGATTTGCCATAAAATTATCCCCCGATGGGAATCTGTGAACGAATACAGTCGAAAACTTCGAAAAATCGATAAATGAACCTCAAATTCGTGATCAGCACCCCAAATAACACCCCAGAGCGAATTTTTAGTCAAATCTGGAATATTTTTTCAAACCGCTTCGAGAGCCCTCTAATTGGTGTAAATAAACGCCCAACCAAAAATCCGTACAAGTCCAAAAAGCTGTTCGTCTGCGCAAAGTTTGGAAAATGTTCCTCCCACACAAATTTGCTTAGTGAGGAAGTTTCAGGCGCTGGACACGATTATGAGGTCCGTTTCCAGATTTTCGTAAAAATAATGCGCTTTTTAGAGGGTACAATTGGTACGGAAATCAGAGAAAAAATGCCTATAACTTTTTTCAGAGTGGGTCTAGGCAGCTGCGATGGGTATATTCGGACTTTTCGTCCGAAGATGGTTCTAGAAAAGTAGATTTCTTTTCTAATGGTCACTATGACTTATTGTGGTTCCCTTGTTAGAAAAAATGTGGGAGATCCAGAAAACAAACAGTTTGTTTTGTGGCAACAGAAGCACAGCTTAGCAGATACGGAAGAAGGGCTGCTCTCTCCTTCGAAGAAATCGGGCAAACAGACGAAAAAGGCCGTGAAGGCTAAAAAGACGAAGAAAACGGCTGAAGTCTAGCCGAAGCGGCTGAATATGATGACGGAGATTTCACTATGAGTTTGGATGATCTAGAAGTAGACTACGATTTGTCCTGGCTTATTATTGTTGAACTCAGCTCCGGCTTTTTCCATGATTATCGTCTCCAAAGATGAATTCTGATTGTTCATCCACTAAATGATCTCGTTGAACCGTATTTCTCTCCTATATGAAATTTGTTTGGTTTTCTGAAGCTTTTGGAATTTGGTCGATGGATATTGCTAATCGACATTAAGTATTGAGTATTGGTTCCGGCCGTCTTACTGTGTGAAGATGGCGTTTTCCATTGCCAGATATACTTTTATCAATGTCTCGAAGCAGAAGAATGTGGTATGCTCGAAATAGTCGAGAGAAGGTGCTTCGGAATTTCAATTGTTGAAAATTGAGTTGCTTGAAAACTTGACCAATCGATTCTTCGAAAAATCGAGTCAATTCGACTACTCGATTATTCGAAATTTTGGAAAATCGAGTTAGACGAAAACTCGATTATTCGAAATTCTGAAAAATCGACTCATTCGAAAACTCGATTATTCGAAATTTTCAAAAATCGACTTAGTCGAAAACTCGATTATTCGGAATTTTCAAAAATCGACTTAGTCGGAAACTCGATTATTCGAAATTTCCAAAAATCGACTTAGTCGAAAACTCGATTATTCGAAAAAATTTTCGAGTCGCCGAAGTATAGTGTGTAGACAGACCCTGTCCCCAATACATATTTGAGCATATCCTGTCTCCTACACCCGTATTTTCCAACCCCTTCGCGTAACAGAATGAAAAGTTGAACTTGAGAAAACATGTGATTTTTAGAAGGATAGCACTATCAGAAGGGAGTGCACGAGAGAAACAGCTCGATTCACCTGAGCATAACATGTCTGTTTACTGATGAAATCCTCCATATCAAAAGCCAGCAGGAGTATAGAGGCATTCATGAAAATGGATGGGAAATAAGTAATCGACATCTAGAGATGTTATATTCAGGTAAATCGAGCTGTTTCTCCCGTACACTCCCTTTTGATAGTGCTATCACTATAAGTTATCACATAATTTCTCAAGTTCAACTTTTCATTCTATTACTCGAATGGGTGGGAAAATATAGGACTGCTCCAATATTGTAACACATTGTCATCCTGGATGGTTTTCAGAGCTTCAAACGTCGTTGACGACAAGATGGTGGCTGTCATAGGTCGTTGGGGTGGAGACAGCTGTCCGAGAGGTGAAGGCTGATTAGGATACCTGCTCGGACAAAGTGGAAACCTGACCGCGCGCAAACAGCGGACCGCCACCGGGATGGGCGTTGGTCGAACCGGTTTTCGCTCGCGGTCAGTCCGCAAGCTCCCTCGGTCAGTCCGCGAGCTCCCGCGGTCAGTCCGCGAGCTCCCGCGGTCAGTCCGCGAGCTCCCGCGGTCAGTCCGCGAGCTCCCGCAGTCAGTCCGCGAGCTCCCGCGGTCAGTCCGCGAGCTCCCGCGGTCAGTCCGCGAGCTCCCGCGGTCAGTCCGCGAGCTCCCGCGGTCAGTACGCAAGCTACCGCGGTCAGTACGCGAACTCCCGCGGTCAGTCTAGAAAGCACCGCTTTCAGTCCGGAATGTCCCGCGGTTGGTCCGAATTTAACCACGGTCAGCCCGCGAGCTTCCGCGGTCGGTCCCGAAAACACCGCTGTCAGTCCGGAATGCCTCGCAGTGGGTCCGAATTTACCCACGGTCAGCCCGCTAGCTCCCGCGGTCCGTCGAGAAGACCCCACCGTCAGTGCTGAAGGTCACGCGGTTGGCGCACAAGTTCGTGCGGTTGATCAAGGTTTATCCACGGGCGGTCCGCAAGCTTCCGCGATTGGTATTGATTGATACACTGTCCGATTAGAAGCTCTCCCACGTTTTCGTGATTATTCCTGTCGTTTCCGCGTTTGGCTCACAAGCAGACGTATCCCCTAGAAGTCCGGGTCTCTGCTTGTCTCCGCTTGTGGCGTGCAGTCTACGTGATCGGCAGAAAATACCTATATGACGGACCACTTCGCTTCGACCACTATATGTTAATAGTAATGCAGAAAAGAATAAGAAAGATGAAGAGAGAGAATTTAGTCACGATATGGCATGGTGTGATAATGCAGACTACACATGGGGGCTGGTTCATCTTCAACAAATCATTGGTGTCTCACGACTTCAAATCCACCGTAACAACACCCATGAAATGTCAAAATGACGCAACCGTGTTGGATTTCAACTTGAGGGGGAGGGGAGGATGAGAGTCGAGAGATTATGCACATGACATCGAAACTCATCTAGATTTTAACGAGTAAACATAAATATGTTCATCATGGCTAGTCGAAAAAAATTCAACAGCTTCTTTTGTGATAGAAAGCGCTCTGTTTCAAAACGCACAGATTTCTGGCCAATCTGCGGACTTCATTGTGATAAGGACTGTAAGCTTAAGGTTATCGAAAACAAAGCGAGAAAAACAGAAGAAGTCTTACCAGCGTCTCAAAAAGCTCGCTCAAGCAACGATTCAGGATCCATATACAGTTCTGAGGGCTGCGAGTTCCAGCGATAATAGGGAATAAAGTGCAGCTAAAAGCTTCGTAGTTGCTTTTATACCCTATCATTGTCGCAACTCGGCTCCCAGAACTTTATCTGAGCATTTATACTTTGTAACGCGTAGAAAACCTATTTCGTAGCCCAGCATGGGTTTTTATTTTTTATTATTTTTTGTAGCTTTTTTCAACAGCGTCCGAAATATAATCTCTGCCAACGCGTAGCTAGATGCCTCCGAGGGCGCGGCCTATAACGCCGCCCCATTCCATGTAGCGAGAATTTACGGGATTCAGCTACGATAACTAACACCCGCATATTCTTGTGTCGACGCTACAAGAGTGCAAATTCTACGCATATTCTACGTAAAAACGAGGCTAAATTCGATACATTGATCTCTCTGACGCTAAACCCGTATATTCTCGCTATAATTTTGTAGCGAGAATCTACGGATTTTGCGGCAGCCTGTGCTGAAATGCAGTCTTAAACCCGCGCTGGCTACGCGGAACGCAGGGATGCCGTTCGAACTTTGTTGGCCCAGTCATATCACGGTGTGATAACTCGACACTCTGTGGCTGGCCGTGGAGAGTGACCGGGTGTCGCTCTCTGGGAGACCATGGTGAGGATAATTTTGACCATTGCGATGCTGCAGGCCGTGGGGAAGAAAGCAATGCTCTCGATCGCAGCTGGGATCGCCTGGGTGGGTCGATCGACCGAGTGCTATAGCGAGAATTTGCGTAGAATATGCGGGTGCCGTAGCGAGAATTTACGTAGAATATGCGGGCGCTGTAGCTGAAATTTCACCAACTGAGGCCAAACTTTCCGCAATTTACGTGAAATCTCGGGTCAAAATTAGACTAGATGCCTCCGAAACCCTGGGCATCTCCGGTTTCCATGTGAGGCATCTAGCTACGCGCTGGCAGAGATGTTTTGCCGTCAAGTTGCAGTTTGCTCGAAATGGAGTTTTTTGTTCTAGATGATTTTTGATTGATTCATTCTTCATCTATTTCAGGTCCATAAAATTAGCATCGAAAAGAAACTTCATTGACGCGAAAATGAATAAAATATGAAGTGCATAAAAAAACAATCGCGCTATCTAAAGGAGAAAATTATCCCTTCTGAGCGACCGGGGCGATGAAATTTTCGGAACACTGCGCGCAACTCCAAAAAAGCGGATGTTGTGAGCAGACCACGGGCATTTCGAATATCAACAAATATTGGAAAAAATTAGAGCTATTATTAAGGGCTCCGCAGAGTTGCAGCGACAGGCAGCACGCCGCCGAGCGAGAGGTTTGAGGTGGGAAAACCTGACGCAGCGTTGGGCACCAAGACCTCGCAGAATTGCCGCGATGCCGCCGCTGGCCACGTTGCTCTTCCATTAAGTACAACCTCCTTACTCTGCCAATGCGTAGCTAAATGCCTCCGAGGGCGCGGCCTGAAACGCCGCCCCATTCCATGTAGCGAAAATTTAAGGGTTTGAGCTACGATAGCTAAAACCCGCATATTCTTGTGTCGTTCGAACCATTGTTCTCTCTGACGCTAAACCCGTATGATCTCGCTATAATTTTTTAGCGAGAATCTGCGGATCTAGCGGCAGGCTGTGTTGAAATGCAATCTTAACCCGCGTTGGCTACGCGGAACGCAGGGATGCCGTTCTATCAGTCCTGGCCCAGTCAACCCACGAATAACTTGACACTCTGTGGGTGGTCGTGGAGGGTGACCCGGTGTCGCTCTCTGAAAGACCTTGCTAGAGACAATTTTGGCCGCTGGGATGCTGCAGGCCGTGGGGAAGAAACAGCGATGCGCTCGATCGCAGCAGGGATCGTCTTTCTAGTACAGATCAAGACTGCGTGGGTCGATCGACCGTGTGCTGCAAGGAGAATAAGCGTAGAATATGCGGGTGCTGTAGCGAGAATTTACGTAGAATATGCGGTCGCTGTAGCTAAAATTTCACCAACTGAGGCTAAACTTTCCGTAATTTACGTAAATTCTCGTGTCAAAATTAGACTAGATGCCTCCGAAACCCTGGGCATCCCTGGTTTCCGTGTGAGGCATTTAGCTACGCGTTGGCGGAGTATTTGACGCCAAAATTTCCTGTAACCTTTTTTATTGCATTTTGGGTGTTACAAGTGTTTATGGAATGGCGCTATTTACTTTTCGTGAAAAGTAAACAAAAAGAGAGGAAAACAGAGAACTGGACGTAAGTAAAAAAAATGAGCTGCCCAGCTTATTTTTTCCCGTGACTTCAATTTGTTACGCTAGCAAAGACGTACAGCTATGTAAAAAGGTCACATTAAAATAAAAATAGAGAACCTATAAGGCATTGAAACTGTAATAAATCTGAAAAACTATTCATTTTTCGAGCATGTTCCAGTAATTTTTTTCGTTTCCAATTAAATCCAGGCAGAATGTGGTGAGGCGATCGAATGCACGAAATATTGAAGGAAAAGAAATTGAATCGATCGACTGCGGCATTTCTCGCCGGTGGCGGAAATGGTCCTGACCATTTCTTGCCGCTGTTCTCTGGCGGCGTCGCTGCGGGCGTCGCTCGTGTCGCGGCGGCGAATACACTTTGCGAGGCCACCACGTCGCCAGCCTCGCCCGACACGTCGCCGGTGTCGCCCGCTGCGTGGAGCCCCCATTGCTCATCATTGCCCTGTCGCAGCGAATCTCGCGGCGGTGCAACTCTGCAGAGCCCTTTATTTGGCAGAATACTGATATCGCGGAGCCTCATTGTACATTGAAATTTTTTTTGTCAAAAGAGGCTACAAGATCTGCAAAAGTTCGCAAAACGTGCTATGCACCAAAAGCTCACCAAATAAGAAGTCCAAAAAGGAATTTTCACGATTTTTTGAGACCATTTTCTCGGAAACTTCCGTGAACTTTTGCAGATTTTGGAGCCTCGTTTCACAATAAAAATTTCAAGCTATCATTATGGTACGGTAACAATTGTTGCAATAAAGTATCAAACGATTACATAACCTCCATTTTATTTCACGACTCGCTTCCCCTCTATCAATTTTTCTATCATAAGCTGCCGAAAGTGAGCCGTCAGACGTCAAAATCTTAGTGCGCGAAATTTGGAAATTTTCAAAGGAAATTTTCAAAATCTTGATGTCGGTTTATTTGTCTGCCAAATTTGAATTTTCCACTTTTCATTTTCACGATAGTGTGGTACTTTTTTCCGATTCGATTCATTTTATTTGTTTCTTGGGGAAATGAAATGGAGGCCCTTTCCGACGCCATTTTTATTCTACCCAAATCGGAACAAACCCGTCGTTCAAAATAAGTACTTACACTATCTGTTAGGACAGACATTTCCCTTTCGAACAACTAAGATGCGGACTAAACACGAAAAGTTCTCACTCTTGATGCGCAACTTCCAATAAAAAAACGCTACGTTCTTATGTCAGGCAAAAATGCTTCTCATAAATGAATAAAAACTTAATCAAAACTAGCGTACCTGTAAGAAAATAAACATTTCATGTAGGGAAGAAACATCAGTCAAAAGGAATATTCAATAGTTGGAAGATAGAAGAAGGAATAACGACGGAGTGGTGCTCAGTGTTGCAAATAATTTCGGCCGCTGCTGGCCACAAGCCAACAGCAGCGGGGCGCTAATTAGCAATGGGGAGCGACATTTCGGTGTCAGGCGGTTTGTTACATGCCTTGACCTGAATCTGATTTTTCTACCTGGTTCTTATGATCCTTTACCTAAGGTGGAGGAACCATTCACTTTTTTCACATATAAGAAACATTCGGAAACGCAAATTATTGGCTTTTTTGGGAATTCATCCCATTCATTCTTGAATTAAAATCATTTGTACTATTCCAAAGTTGGAAAAAACTTCCCGAGCAATCAGCTAGTTTCAGATGAGGATACTCGATTTCTCTCGCAAATAATGCCTAATTTCTCTTGAGTATTACTCGAAAATTTTCAATAATAACTTTCAAAGAGCAACCGAAATATTTTCACGGATCGAACTGAAAACGAATGAAAGATAAAATTAATAAATAACAATAATGTTCATGTTCGCTCTTCTTCAAACCTGGGCATCAGTATGTTGCTTATAATGTTCTATGCCACACCAGGTTTTTATAGGTGAAACCGTTTATTCGGCCGACGTTTCGGTCAAATCGCCGTTATCAAGGCCTGAAATGATTCAAAACACTAATCTACGACCTCCTCGACCAAGCGCCTTCTCACTCCTCACTCCGCGAGTTGTGAATTTCCTCACGAATGATGAAAGAATGAGATAACTTCAACAACAGAACGAACCCTAAACAGTTCCACCAACACTTAGCTCCAGTCGACGCCAAGCAAGAGAGACCAGTAGCAAGTGAGAAACCCCGACGGAGTGAATCCATTGAGTTCCCACAAACCGCAAAGTGGTATAAGGGGCAGCAATTCGTTAGTTATGGCTATACATTCATTTCTGTTATTAAGCTCTGGGTCGCGGGCGCGTATAAAGAAAGCCTCCAAAGCCTTTCTGGGACCGATTTCGTTCTCGTAAGCCAGAACTTTGCAGGTGATGTCGAAGTCAGTGCCCTGGTGTGCTTCGACTCGGTGTTTACGGAGTGGATTCAAGAGAGCTTTCTTTCTTTTGCTTGCCAGATGTTCTTTGATCCTAACGCATAGAGCTCTTCCCGTTTCGCCAATATAGGTTTCTCCACAACTTGAGCACTGCATCTGATAGACGACTCCACTCTAAGCACAGTCTCCTTCTTTTCCATGAGGGCAGACTATGCAGTTCTCCATAGCACAGGTGCGATCGTATAACCTATTGCGCACCAGTTGAATCTTGATGTTATGCCTTGGAGTGTCAATTAATACGACTTCATCAACTAAACCTGCGCGAGCAATGCTCTGACGTACAGCATAGCTGACTGCATCTGATATGAACGGAAGCTGAAGGGGTATTTGTCTTCTAAAGACATTGTTCGAATGTTCGAAAATGTTCGAAAGCGGATCGGGCCCGGGTAGACGTCGAACAATGTCTTTCGAAAACAAAATACCCCTTCAGCTTCCGTTCATATCAGATGCAGTCAGTTATGCTGTACGTCAGAGCATTGCTCGCGCAGGTTTAGTTGATGAAGTCGTATTAGTTGACATTCCGAGGCATAACATCAAGAGTCAACTGGTGCGCAATAGTTTATACGATCGCACCTGCGCGATGGAGAACTGCATAGTCTGCCCTCATGGAGAAGAAGGATACTGTGCTCAGAGTGGAGTCGTCTAACAGATGCAGTGCTCAAGTTGTGGAGAAACCTATATTGGGGAAACGGGAAGAGCTCTATGCGTTAGGATCAAAGAACATCTGGCAGTAAACTCCAAATACCGTGCGGTACCGATTGCCACAACGGCATGAAATGATGATATCAGTTACATTTCTATATCAGACCGACCGACTCAGACTCTCAAATGAAAGTTGCAACGTACCTTATGGCTTTGTGGCAATCGGTACCGCACGGTATTTTTCGCCTAGTACATCTGGCAAGCAAAAGAAAGAAAGCTCTTTCGTACCCACTCGGTAAACACCGAGTCGAAGCACACCAGGGCACAGACTTCAACATCACCTGCAAAGTTCTGGCTTACGAGAACGAAATCGGTCCCAGAAAGGCTTTGGAGGCTTTCTTTATACGCGCCCGCGACCCAAAGTTTAATAACAGAAATGAATGTATTGCCATAGCTAACGAAATGCTACCCCTCATACCACTTTGCGGTTTGTGAGAACTCAATGGATTCACTCCCTCGGGATTTCTCACTTGCTACTGGTCTCTCTTGCTTGGCGTCGACTGGAGCTAAGTGTTGGTGGAACTGTTTCGGGTTCGTTCTGTTGTTGAAGTTATGAACATTATAAGCAATAATAATAATAATAATAATAATAATAATAATAATAATAATAATAATAATAATAATAATAATAATAATAATAATAATAATAATAATAATAATAACAATAATAATAATAATAATAATAACAAAAATAATAATAATAATAATAATAATAAAAATACTAACATAATAATAATAATAATAATAATAATAATAATAATAATAATAATAATAATAATAATAATAATAATAATAATAATAATGATGATAATAATAATAATAATAATAATAATAATAATAATAATAATAATAATAATAATAATAATGATAATAATAGTAATAATAATAATACGAAAATAATTGAAATTATATAATTATAAATAATATGATTAATATTATTTCTTATTTAGAAGAACCAATGAATGATTAGTCGGACTAATATGTTATGCAGCGTGCGTGACAACTTAAGCAGAAGCGACATCATATGTGAACGTGTTCTGAATCTTCTTAAGTTACAGACAACGGACTAAAAGCCGCGCCGCCCTGCCTGTGGCGGCCGCTGGTTTTGCGATGCACGCGGTCCGACCGTCGTTTCTTATCGCGGTTTGACCGCGTCCAAGCGCGGTTCGACCGCCGGTAGAACATGAACGCGGTCGGAACGCGCTTCAACCGCCGCATTGTCGCGGTCAGCTTTATTTCAAATAGTTGCCCGCGGTCAGGTTTTCTTTGTCTGAGTGAGTGGGGAATGGTGAAGGTTCCCTATAGACTTGCAACTTCAAAATTTGACGTTTTCCCAATCCTCTTTTTTGCATTCAGTATATTTCTCTTGTTAATCATTGATTTTGGAACATTTTTTCGTTAGATGACCTCTTTTTGAAATGCACTATTCTTAATGAAATGATCTGCCTAGGTCATGAAAAATTTCCTTTGAGCTGTCTTGGAGTCAAAATTTTTTGAAAAATTTTCCTAGCGATTTTTGAAAAACTACCCGTTCTTGGCTCATAATTCTTCCCTTTAAAGAAATCTTTGAGCGGAGCTGTCTCCAAAGTCTCCATGGAATTTCGCGTCGAATAATGTTTGCATGTTG
This sequence comes from Aplectana chamaeleonis, assembly GCA_029168955.1. Taxonomy (NCBI): domain Eukaryota; kingdom Metazoa; phylum Nematoda; class Chromadorea; order Rhabditida; family Cosmocercidae; genus Aplectana; species Aplectana chamaeleonis. Next base: position 1,129,266 of record JAPDOI010000153.1, read on the forward strand.
AGAAAAATACGTTTCCAGTCTCTCAGCCGATTTCAATTTACGAAGTGACGTTTCTTTCACCAAAAGCAATCAGTTTTTCGTCTATAACTTTTTCACCCTAGAAGATAGTCCTTTGGTGAAAATTGTTTTCGGAATCCCCATAAAGTTTTGCATAGAATAGCGTTTTCAGTTTTGAAAAATACGTTCCCCTTCTACCAGCCGATTTCAGTTTATGAAGGGCATTTTTTCCCCTGAAATTATCGTTTTTTCGTCCATAACTTGTTTGTGCTAGGAGATAGACCCCCCAAGAGGCTGTTCTCGGAATCTCGATGGAATTCTGCGTCGACAGGTGTTTCCAGTTTCGCAAAATACTTTCTCGATCCTTCAGCCTAATTCATTTTACGAAACACCGGCTTTTCGCCTATAACTCTTTAACCGTTGAAGATAGGGTTTTGGTGAAGGTTGTTTTTGAAATCCACGGGAAATTTTGCGTCGAATGATATATCGGGTTCCTAACTTTGCTAGCCCCATAAGTCAGCCAGGTCGGTGGAGCCGAGCCCCGCTGTTCTCGGAATCTCGATGGAATTCTGCGTCGACTGGTGTTCTAAGTTTGGAAAAATATTTTCTCGATCCTCCAGCCTAATTCATTTTACGAAACACCGGCTTTTCGCCTATAACTCTTTAACCGTTGAAGATAGGGTTTTGGTGAACGTTGTTTTTGAAATCCACGTAAAATTCTACGTCGAATAATATATCGGAGTCCTAACTTTGCTTGCCCCATAAGTCAGCCAGGTCGGTGGAGCCGAGCCCCGTTGTAGGCTCCAGGAGAACTCTGCGTCTCCTACTTACACCATAGAGGCGAGAGCACCCTATGGAGATAACTATGGAGCTCAGCTTCATAGTTATCTTCATAGGGTGCTCTCACCTCTATTTGTATAAACGCGGTATAACAATAATTATTTTCAGCCAACTATTGCCAATCCATTTGCTCATCAGACGAATACAAATTATGAAAAAGCAATGGGCCCGACAACCCCGCTTTCTTTTTGAAGTTCAGAAGAACCATGGAAACTTCATTGACAACTATTTACGTTATACACGGTAGAAACTGACGGTGCACATTATTTTCAGTATAAAAAACAATTCTTGTGAGCATATCAAATAAAACAATAAAAAAAAGAGCATTCCTACATATACTTAATACTCAATATCTCAACATCTTCCGACAACAAAGGTTATTTGAAATATTCAGCCGTTCCAATAAAAATTTTCATTCCCGAAACCACATCCAAACACAGAATCCTAATAAGGCCCATGATCCAACTGCCGTCTGCCAGCTATTCGCTTGTCAATAGCTAGCCATCCGCCCGTCACCTGCCAGGTATTCGCGCGCCGGACCCACAACAAGGAACAATCCGCCCGCTCCAGCGGAAGGAGTCTAGAAGTTTTCAAGACTACTCAAAGGTTAAACCACTTAATCAGAACATTTCCAAGGGTTCCTGGAGAATTTCGTACTTACGCTGAAAACTAATCTGTTGGGATTATTTAGGGTGCTGGAACCGAATCTAGGTTCTGCTTATGGATATTATGAGATTTGCTGCAGACTACGGTTGGTATAGAGCCAAATGGTGAGCATTATCCACCCAAATAGTTGGAAAACCGGCGAAAAACGTCGAACCCATGTTTAGAACTAAAAAAACCACTTAGCAGAATTTCGAGCCAAATCTGAACCTTCGTCCAAACCGTGTACTTACCGTGAAAGCCGCAACGTATTTAAAATCGGTCGAAAACGTCAAAATCGTGTTGACAACCTCCAGGAATTTTGAGTTTAATATGTTTGAAGTTCAGAAACTTTGGGTTGTGCTTGCTAAAGAAAGCTTGGTAAGGGAAAAACTCTAACAAAATTCCTTGGACTAACATATGTAGGCCGCTGGATTGAAAAGCACACTACCAAGCATACGCGAAGGTATCGGCGCAGAGCACGACACATGTAAGGGGCTAGTCCGAAAGAGTCTGCGATCAGCCCAAAAGGTCCAGCAACTTTTGATACCCTACCGCCGGAGTTGAAGCAGAGCGCATAGTAAACGTCGCTGGTTCGCTGAAGGCGTTCGGCCAAACCAGGAATCTAGACGGCATAGTATATGCATGTGCTCCAGAATCACACTGCCATGATTCTGCAATCCCCAAGTTGACAGCAGATCAGAAATATCCCCACAAAGCACACTAAATCGCGCGATTGTTCGAGAAAGGGGCGGATCAACCTGCGGTCGACATCTCAGAAAGCGTGAATTCGGACTTTACAACCGAAACTGATCCACAGGATACTAGATAGGCTGAGATTCCTCAACAGCCTTCCTTATAGGATCAAGTGTTTATGACTAACAACAAAAACATACAAAGATATAATCACGTAACGACCCTTGGTCCGCCTTATCAACGCGAGGAAAGTAAGGATATTCATATAGTAAAACAATCACAGGAGAAACCCAGATTTGGGCAGAATTAACCCGTTGTACCACCCGTCTGCAACAGCTGAATAATCCACATAGAGTTTTGCTTTGTATTCATCTCCATCCAGAATCTCAAACGCTGCCTTACCCTTGTTCCTTCGCAACGGCGACATTTGACTGAAACAAAACATTCAACAGCAAATATGTACGCAGCTATGAAGAGAATTCTACACTTACAGAACATATCTGATCTCCTCCTTGAAAAGCGCCAGCCATTTCTCAGGCGCAACCTGTTTCACTGGCTCCGACCCATCCATATTGCCTCGAACTGTGATCATTTTGAGCAAACCCACTGAAAAAAGCCAACAATACTTTCTTCTAACAACGATTTGATACAAAAATGTACTGTTAACATAACCTAATAAGATGAGAAAACGAGGGAGAGAGAGACAGAAGAAAAATGATAAAGACCGGGAGGATAGCGAATCCCAGCAATTCTGGAGCAGACAAAGGAAATTGAGAGTAAATATGGGAGGTAAAGAGGTGGCTGAAAGGTGAATAGGAAGAAGCGAGTCGGAATTGAGTAAAGAAAAGCGAAGAAAGAGTAGGAGGGAAAATCGGAAATGTAATTGAAAGGAGTAGAAAGTAAGTGATTAATACGAGGAGTACCTATGGAAGAAGTGGTTGGACAAAGGAAATCGACAAAATGAGAAAAGACTGAACGAGAAGGAGAGAAGAAGAAGATCATAGACAACGATCACACGACTAACAGAAAAGGAGGACATAGGAAAGAAAGTTAGCGTAAG